>PVJS01002303.1:0-85898 GCA_004027185.1 Glis glis | reverse complement strand
AAAGAAGGTGACCTAGCTGAGGGAGTTGGGAGGGGGGTGGAGGGAAACACACTATAGCGCATGAGGTATATACACAGACTTACAAGACTCAATCACTATGCGGAGCATGAAAGGGAGGGAAAGGGGAGGGAATGGGGTGGGATTTGAGGGAGGGCTAAATGAGCAATGTGTGCATGTATGATGCTGCTACCCTGATGTGTATCAAGATGTATAATTACCAATAAATGATTAAAAAATACATTTAAAAAACTCATAAGTATATGTCTAAACCCACTCACTTTGCTAATCACACAATCACGGTGGCCAAGAGAGGGGAGGTGATTTTTGGAAGGTCAGATTATTACCAAACTTGTGGTTCGGATGACAGCCCACTGTCCTCCCCATGAACTGCCTGCTGGAGCTAGCCTCTCTCGGTGCACCATGCAGGCTCTGAGCACTCAAGAGTGAAGGCATGAAGAGGGACCCTACCTCAGTGACACCATTGAAAGGGACTTCCTGGCCTCCCAGGCTTCCAGGCTTGCCACACGTCAATGTCTCGGGCTTGAGGCTATCTTTAGAGTCCAAGGCCTGAATCACCACAAGTATTCTGTCTGCTATGGCTTTTTCCCTTAATAACTCTAAATCATAGTCTTTGGGTAGGCAGGCCACTGGTGTATGTTCAAGGATTCCCAGTCATCCCACCGCCAGTCAGGTTGAGAGTCGCGGGTCTAGGATATGGTATTCGAAGACCTCAGGCTGAGGACCACTCTGCTAATTAACCAAACCATTCTCTGGCTATCACCATGAGATTCAAATCAGTCAATGGGTATACAGTTACTCTTGAGCCCATGAGGTCACCAGGAATGCAACTGGGGAGTCCTCCTAGGATGGTTGGAAGGTGGAGCCTGGAAGGCAAGGAGACCTGGCATCTCTCCTGCCCCTGTTCTGCTGTGCCACTTGGTCCAGCCTCCACCCCGAGCACTCTCCCACCACCAGGGCTCTCAGACAACTAGCCTTTGACAAAACCAGCCAGAGAGTCTGGCAGAGAGGCTGCCTCCAGAGCCTCACCATGCCACTTGCAGAGAGAGTCACAGGCCAGAACCGAGAAGAGGCCCTGCCAGCAAGCTCAGCTCTCCACACAGCGCCAGCCAGTCCCAGAGGAAGAGGAGGCACAGGCCACCTCCACCCCAGGCAGCAGCCACAGCAGCCCTGAAGACAAGATGGTGGCTGGCTCTGTACTTGCTCAGGGAAGTACTGGACAGCTCCCCAGGACTTTCCACTTAGTTCCTCACATTTAAAATCCATCAGCTGATACCCACAGTTTTTCTGATCTTGAACTTAACACAAACTGGGAAATTATATTTTTGGGAGGCATTCACACACACACTTTCTCTCTCTCTCTCTCTGTCCCTCTCAGCTCTACGAAGGCTGTCAGGGAAATTCCTTTATCACTATTCCCAGAATTATAAGACTATTTTGATAACTAAAAACAGCTTGGGAATACTTTAGATAGTACTGGGATTCATTCAACAAACATTTATGAGGTTACAGAGGTCATAAGTCCCTGTGGTTCCTGTTATCTTGTTGAGGGACAAGATCCATCTGCTGCTATTATGATGAGTCCATACTTAGAAGCAGTCAGTGTCTCTCCTGCCATGGGCCCAGCGAGAGGCCACGAGTGTTTATGGCTGGACTTGCAGGTCCCACCCTCAGCTCTTCCATCCCATCGGTCCCAGGCATATGAAGTATGCAGCTCTCCACCCTCGCAGCAAAGTGCGAGCTCATGTACATGGCATTCCTACATTTGAATCTCCAGTTATGGTATTTATGAGATTATTCCTAAAAATGCAAGAAAAGAGGGAAACCCCAGCATTTACCACGCTGTTCCTATATGCCAGGATCAGCATATGTACAATTTCATCTGGTCAGAGTGAATCCCTTCAGGAGAGTGCTAATCTCCCCATTTCACACATGGGGATACTGAGTCAGGGGAAGTCAAAGAGCTGACCACGGCCGCCCAGTTAGTGAGTGGCAGGGTGTAGGTTTTGATCCCCAAGCCTCTGATCTTCAGTCTACAACCTGTTACCCAGTCTACAACTGGTTGTAACAGCCAGTTACAACCCAGGTGGAGAAATGAGAAGAGACCTAGGGCTGCCGCTGTGGGGATGGGGCTGTGTTTATGTCAGGGGACACCATTACCAATGGCGAGGATGTTACTATTATCACTGCCACTGTGTATGTGGCCTGCTTCAGGTCAGGCATCGTGCCGAGCCATTTCTCCAGCATGGACGTTCCTCACTGTCCGGGCAGCTCTGCAGGGTGGGTTGCTTCACCTCCATTTCATCCAGGGGAAAATTGGAATGTTGGGATCAGGTGCCTGCCCAGGTGCGCCTACCCAGGTGTGATGGCTGACAGGTAGTGAAGCCACAGCAGTGGTCCACACCACCTCCTCTTATGAGCAGAGCTTAAGAGCTCCCTCTCCAATAGTATATTCATTTTATGTATCCTCCCATTCACCAGTTATCCCAAAGTGCCCCTAATTGGTAACAGGCTCTGTGCTAAGTGCTAAGGATGCAGACAGGAGCGAGGCGGGCCCAGCCCGGGAGGACGCACCCTCTGCTGTGACCTCATCCCACACGCTGCTCCAACTTGAGGGTCAGAGGCCCAGTCCTTCCAGCCTCGTGAAGGAGGGGTGGACCATGCCTTGGGATGATGCAGAAATTCAGAAGGACTGTGGGGAGGGTGAGGAGTGTGGGCTCTGCCCTGAGCCTGGCTGGCCGGCCCAGCTCTCTGGTTCTGGTTCTTGCTTATCTCGGAGCTCCATGTGCACTGGATGCTCCCAGTAGTGAGGTCTTTCCTTCTGCCTCATGTCTTCAGCCTGAGCTCCCAGAGTACCGGGTTGGCTGCTCCCCAGGAAGGATGGGCATGCACTGGCTTCTTTTCACACTCTTGTTTCAAATAATAGGACTCCCTGTCCATCTGCAAACCCCACAGACCATGTCCTGCAGCCAATGGGGCTTTTCCCTGGGTTTCCCTAGCACTTAGGTCAGCGCCCTCCCAGCACATCCGGGGCACTCCGTTCCTATTTCTTGAATGAATCTGTAGTGAAAAGAGCAGTTCTTTTCACTGAGCCTTTGGTTATCTGAGCTTAAAATATTACAGGTTGAGTTTGGACTGGATTGTGCCTGGGTCATGTTGCAGATGTCCAGAGACCTAGAAACATGGGTCACGTGGACCAGTTACAATATAAACCATCATATCTCAACAGAAATGCCCAAGACACCCAGAGGAGAAGCAGGAAGTTCACCGCAGCCCAGGGCTAGACAGCGTCTGACTCAGAGACTGAGACGGAGTCTCTGAGATGACAAAAATAACACGTTTGTCATCTTGAAGCACACGTTAATTTCTGGGCATAAAAATATCTAAGGATAGCTACCGCATTCTGCATTTTTTTTAAACATTTGGCAAAATGGCTTGTTTCTTTAATTGTACTATTTTCCTCAGAAATTAAAAACACAAAGAATTCTTATCAGAGCCCTGAAATTTCAGAAATGAAGAATATAAAAAAAATTAGTAGGAAACTTGAAGATATAATTCCTTGCATGTCATAGGAAAAAAATTTACTCAGAAATCAATGACAAATCTATATTTCATACTACCCAAAGCCTAAGCAACATATTTTGGAACTCCCTGTCTTAAAATATCTATACAAATCACTTTGAAATGCTTTTGTTCGCTTATTATTGAAAATGATCTTGTAATTTAGGTATTATCACCCATATTTTATGGACAAGAAACTTATATGTGGCAGCAGCAAGACTCACTAGCAAATCTCTGAAATTTAACTCAATCACTTTTTAAAAAATGGGCTAAAGATAACATGAGCTGAGTTAAGTACCATTTATGCAAATTTATGATTAAAACCGTTTTTATTCAAAGTTTATTTTACCAACAGAAAATTGCCTTCTCAATTCCAATGACTAGCATTATCTATAAAGAATACAGTGAGTACCCTGAAATTCTAAATTTCCTTATATAAATACAATACACCTGTAGCAGAGAATTAAAGTGTAGAAATCACATCAAATGCTCTTGTGATGAAAAGGAAGCAGCCCACAGGCGTGAGGCTTTCATGGCACTTGAATTCATCCCACAGCAATGGGAAGATTTCAAATAGTTATTCCAATTCTTTCACTCAAAAAAGAATAGAGAAAAGAAATAAAGAAAATAAAAACATAAAATGAAAGAGATCAGAGAATCACCAAGACAATGAGTTGTGGGGCCACAGGTCTGGGCGGAGGAGCCACACAGGGGTCAGTTTGGGCTCCAGTTCCCCGAGGTGGCGGAATCTGAAGACCAAGCCAGCTAAGGGCTTGACAGACCTCTGGGGAAAGCTGTTCAGAGGTTCTGCTTTGACCAGTCTTTTGACAGCTTTTAAATATTTTTCATTGTTGGTAATATTTGGAGACCAGGCAGCCATGGATGAGTCCCAGAGCTCAGAGGAAGCTAAGCTTCCCGCGGGTGCAGAACACATGCAAGTTCGGCGTTCACCTGTGATAAACAATAAAAAGCCCTCAGCAGACAAGAAGTGGATAAATTACTAGTATATACAGATAACTATGCATGTTAAAAATCCAAAACAATCTAACCACTAACTCTTGGGATTTAGTAAATTTGCTTGCTACAAGATCAAAATTTGAAATTTAGATTTTTTATAAGCAAGAAACAAACAAAAAATAAAATAGTATCACAAAACATTAAATATTTAGAACAAAGCTGCAAAACATGTGCTGGGTCACTAATCAGAAAACTAATAAAAATTATTTAGTGAAGCTAGACATGGTAGTACATGCCTGTAATCCCAGTACTTGGGAAGCTGAGACAGGAGGACCATAGGTTTGAAGCCAGCCTCAGTAACTTAATGAGACCCTGTTTCAAAATAAAAAATAAAATAGAGATGAGGGTGTAGCTCAGAAATAGAATGCCCCTGGGTTCAATCCCCAGTTCCACATACACACACACACAAAAAATAGTGAATGAAAAAAGAGAATCAATGTTGCAATGTTGTAAAGATGTCAGTTATTTCCAAATAAATGTATAGATTCAATGAACTATCAATTAACGTGACATCAGGATTCATGCTGATGCACTTTTTTTTAAATTCTGAAATTCATGTAGAGATGAGAAGTCCAGAACAGAGGAGGCCTGTTTGGAGAACTGAAGGGCAGGACCTGCTTCGCCTGCCACTCAGTCTCCTGTGAAGCTACAGGAGTTGAGACAGGGTGAGGTCTGCCAGAGACAGGCAAACCAAGTGGCAGAAGGAAGGACAGTCCACAGAGCCGACATGTTGGATGCTGAGTTCTTCCCGAAAGGCTCCAAGGACTTCAACACACGGTGCAGTATCTCTGGATCTACAGTCAGGACACACAGACTTGAATCTTACTTCAGGCAGACACAATCCCCAGGCGGGTTGTAGGTCTGAATAGCAAGGGTGGCAAAGATCACAGGAGATAACCTCAGAAAGCATCTTTCTGCTGAGAAGGCAACATTTTCTTAACAGGACACAAATGCACTAGCCCTGAAGGAAAAGAGTTCTTAGTGTAACTAACTACCTGGACATTAAGAACTCATGTTCATCAGGAAACAGTGATAAAGGAGGCAGCAGCTTAACAGAGTATGAGAGAAGACATGGGGACACTCACAACCAGCCTATGTGCTAAACATATAGAACCCCTGCAGAAGCAGAAGAAAACACACAATGCTTCCAAAAATCCTGGACATTCCTGGCGAAACTGGCCTGAACTACCCCCAACCGCCACTCCCTCCCAGTGCTTACCTGCCAAACAGCAGGCATGGCCCACCTGCCCACCAAGATACCCAGACAAGATATCAACAAGAGCAAAGGTTGCATTAGCCTAACTCTGGGAGCCACACGAATGCCACTCAACAATAGGATAGAGAAGCAATTTGTGACATAAACATTCAGCAGGACATCACGCAGCACAAAAACAGGTCACAGCTACATGGCCAACCAAGTCAAATCTCACCAGCAGAATGAGAGCCAAAGAAGTCAAACGCAGAAGAGTAATCTCACATACCTTCAACGTTGACCTGCAGTGTTGGAAATCCAGGCCGTGGCTCTGCTGGCAAGAGGGTGGTCTTGGGAGCCTAGTAGCATGGAGGCCCCTGGGTGTGAAGTGCCCTGCTCACTGGGCATGGTGACATCCTCCCGTGCTTCCACTCTGAGGGAGCTCAGCTAGAGACCTTGTACCTGTAGTTTTGTTTATTTATGTTATGCTTCAATAATGTGAAGCTGAGGGAGTGAAACAGCCTTCTGATTCTCAGGAAGTGAGCTTCGATCAGATCAGGGCTTCACTGGAGGTGGGCATAGAGCAGGAGCAGGAGCCACATCCAGGAGCCTGGCCAGGCCAGGGCAGGTGCAGCTGCCTTGACAGGTGAACATGTTAGTGGTGTGGCATGAGCTGGGGTGGGCGTCTGGTTAGCAGGGTTGGGATGTCATTGGCCACCCAGGAGACAAGTTACCTGGGCATCTGCCAAAATGAGCCCCAAGTGTGGGGAGGACATCGGGCTTGGAGATGAAAAGATATAAACATCTTCAAAATTTAGGTGGTATGTGAAACAGAAATTGATGGGATTCATGAATAGATAGTGCTGCTACTGAAGAAAAGAGGCCAAGGGAAGGCTCTGGGTACCATGACTTAGAGGCTGGGAAGAGGATGAGCAGACAGGAAGGAGGAGGGGACCCTGATGTGCACAGAGCCTGGGCTGAGGGAGACGGGCCACGGTGAGGGAGGTGAGTCTAACACTGCCCATAGGCCAGGGAAGCTGAGGGCTGGCATCAAACACTGGATATGGGGACACGCGAGATATTCAGCAACTTGCCATAAGCCCTGGGCAGAAAGGAAGTCATCTCTCTCAAACATAAATGAAACTTGGGCATACAATAGATGCTCATGGAAGAGCATTAGAGAGAGCCAGGGTCCCAATTCTAACAGATCACAGGCAATGAGGGCCAGATTTGTTATCCCTGGGGCAGGTCATGGCATCCACTGCAAATTCTAGGCAAAGGGGGCCATGTTTTCCCTGCTGGGGAAGTCCAACAATATCACCCTCTGGAACCAGGACCAGTGAGAAGATAGTGTGATCTCAGACCTGAGCAGCTGCCTCCAGAGCCCAGTGTTGTGGGCACTAGGTGACTGTAGGATGACCTGCAGGACTGCCACGGGCAGTGTGGGCCGCTCGCTCCAGCACAGGCTCTTCCTGGGCAGCCACTAAGACACCGGTCTATAGCAGCAGCAGCAGCAGCAGCAGCAGCAGCAGCAGCAGCAGCAGCAGCAGGAAGTAAACAGTGTGTCCTCAGGAGCACAGAGCACATGGGATGCAGGGCTTCAGCGCACAATAACACTCATGCATTTCTGTTTTTTCAGTGAAGAAATTACTCTTAATTCTAATTGTTCTCTGTTTAAAAATTTATTATAAAATAATTCACTTTCACTGTGCAAAGCTCAGAAATGTCAGTATGTACTCAAAGAGAAGAAAAGAGAAAAGAGGGAAAAAATGGGAAAGAAAAATAGGCCAAGTTTTCATAAGCTAGAACAGTCCCTGCAAATGTGTAGGTACATCTTCCAATCACTGTATATAAATGTGCATGTTTATGTGCGGTAAACACATCAGGCCAGGCTGAGCTCTCAGACAGAAGTACGCTACAACCTTGCCGTCAAAGGTCGGAAGCATCACAGTTAATTGCCGCATGACCTCTACTATCCATGTGCCCTAATTCATCTAACCCACCCTTTCTTCTGTGTCCACTAACAGGTCTGAGCAGTGTCAAAGGCCTTGGCAGGAGGTGGTGTGGGCAGACAGCCCCACCTTTTCACCACCCAGAGGCCCAGCTGTGGGCCAACTGGTGGCATGCACCTATGCTTCTTTATGAAACAGGGATGAATCGCATACACCCTACTTATGCCCAAGATTTATAAGGAATTGGGATAATAGTGTTTCCACACTACATCTGTGAATAGTCTGTTAAATTAAATAAATTACACATGTATCACTTTATAAGGAATCATTTTAATTTTCCATCCAGAAATTTAATGATGAACTTTATCAGGTAGCTATCAGCTCAGGTTGCATAACAAAGACCACAGGTGGGGTTGCTTGACCCACGCACCTTTGTTTCTCAGTTCTGGAGGCTGGAAGCCCGAGGCTTTTCCAAGGCCTCTTCTCCTGGCTTGTGGGAAGCCACTCTCTTCAGGCTACCTCATGGGCCTTCCCATGTGCAGGGAAGGGGGACGGTGAGGCATCTCCCCTTAATTGTGGGGGAACACACATTCAGTGCATAACATACTTGCCCTCATAAGGACATATTTTCCTTTTAGTTATTCACTGGAAACAGAAAACACTCTTTTTAAAAAATGGTATGCCGGGTGTGGTGGCACATGCTCATAATCCCAGTACTTAGGAGGCTGAGACAGGAGGATCGCAGTTTCACGGCCAGCCTCAGATACTTAGTGAGGTTCTCTATGACTTAGTGAGATACTATTTCAAAATAAAAAATAAAATAGGGCTGGGAGTGTAGCTCAAAGGTAGAATGCCCCTGGGTTCAATCCCCAGTACCACACACACACACCAAAAAAAGCAAAAGGATCAAGATCTCTGCCATCCCATTGACCCAAGGTTTTCAGAAGAGTAATTCTGCTGAAGCCAAACTTGAAAACTCAGCTTCGTTTTCCATAGTTCCTCCCTCACACAGTTGAGCTCTACCCCGTGCGACTGTGAGCGAGCTCACGCCCACTCTAATGCTCATCATCGCCACCGGGACCCCTGAGATGCTGCGTCGACACGTTCCAAATGCCACTATCATCACTCCAAAAGACACTATTGCAGAAGACCCTATGCCAGGGCCAGAACGACACATCATGAGTGACTTAAGCAAAAGGAAAATGTATCAATTAAAGCATGTTCTTTTATAAAAAGACAGTAATTAACCAAAGGCCCACGTGCTGGCAGCTCCTGTCACTTCACAGCAGATTTAATGTGGTGGCCACACACTTGGTGCTGGAAGGAAAAATAATTGATGCTTCAACATACGTGGTACTAAAAATAGGATTTTCTTCTGTTGGAGGGCTAAAATGCACTGTTGACTAAAACATCCTTCTCTACACCCAGCACCATGAAGGGATCCTTACCAGCGCAGAACAGGAGAGTGCCCTGTCTCCATGGCAGCCCAGCCCAGCCCAGCCTACCTGGACCCTGTTACTACCTGGAAATGCCCAATATGGGTACCACTCAACCGAAGCTGCTGAGATACACAGCTCCTTACATGGCACACCACAGCTTTGTGATCGGATGCTCAAATGCAACAACAGAGATTGATGGGCAAGCTCATATTCTCCCAGTGCAATGTGTATGACCAAAGTAAAGGACGGGGGACTCAGCTCTGGGTCCTGGAGGCCGACCCTCAGCCAGGCACTTGGCAAGGGGTAGAAAGTGGGGGCATCGGGAGTGGTCATTGATCTGTAGGGCTGACAATGATGCAGGACCTGCAACAGGAAGAGGACGGTGCCAGAGAAGGCACCATCCAGAAAAGTGACCTAGGCTTTGGAAAACAGATGGACACTCCAAAAAAGGCAAATGAGGGAGAGGTGTGTCAATTTGCCTATACTTCACTCTAACTGAAGACTAGGAGGACAGTTAAGGGAAAGTGGGTGCAGAAGGGACCAAACTCATGGAGAATGCTCCCAATGTCAGGTTATACACTAGGCCCCACATCCCCAGTCAACCAACCAAAGATCAACCAGGTGAAAAACCTGCATCTGTACTGAACACACCAGATGTTTTCCTTGTCATTATTCCCTAAACAGTACCTAGTGTCTACCTTGTATCAGGTATTATAAGTCATCTAGAGAGGATTTAAAGGGTGTGTGGAGGTTGTATGTCAATACTATCCAGTTTTGCATGAGGATCTGAACATCCCTGCAGGGCCTGGAGTCATTCCCTGCAGATGTGGAGGAACACTTGCATTCATATAGGGAAGGAATTGGAATTTGGTGACTTTGTGAGAAGGGAATACTGTGATCGCTACTCTACCTTGGGGAGCAAACTTATCACATCAGAGTAATTACACTTAACACACTTTGGGGAGTCCAGGCAGGGCACAGTAAGGGATGGTAAGGGACGGGCTGAGGAGGGGGCTGTAGAAGCACTCAGCTTGGGCTCACTATGGATGGAGGACAAGGGCCACATCACCCTGGGGCTGTGGCAGACTCCTGGAGGCCAGATAAGGAGGCAAATGGTCCTGACACTGCATCCTGTCTCCATGGCAACAGCAAACCTCTGCACGTGATTTCCTTTGAAGGGGAGGTATGATGTGGCAGACACCCAGGTCCCGCCCTGCACTTCCGGGGACTCAGCCCAGAGTACTCAATGGGTGTGTGGTGATGCTCTCTCATGCTTGGTGAGGCTGCTGGGGAAAAGGCAGTTAGCACACACTTCAGGACAAGAGGGTCAGAGGTGGTCCTGCCAACATTGAGACTGATCAATTGGCATTTCTGGCATATGGAGTGTGTATGAAAATGTGAGAGATAGCCTTCAGGTAGGTGTTGCAACCTGCATGTACTTGTAACACGCCAGGCACGGTGTGAAGGACATGATCCAGGAGTGAGCAGCACAGCCAACCCCAGGGAAACTGCAGAGTGGTGCCAAAGATCAGGACGTGGGACGGGGTTGCAGGAAACCTGTTTCTACAAGGGCTTAGCATGCAGCGTAGTAGCAGGAGCAAGACTCGCCAATGCATGCTTTGTGGGTTTGTGTCTTTCTACCCTGCCCCTCTCATTACTGAGGCTTCCAAGCACCTATGAGCTGTACATGCTCCCAAGTCTTTGCTGGGCCTCCTTTAGAGCAAAATCCTGCAAGTGCGGGATGCATATCTACTGCCCTCCCTGGCCCCCAGGGGTATTAGAAGAGACCATACTCAGGACCTCACACCACCTGGCTGGCCTGGATGCCCTGCTGTCCTGTGCTGCCCTCACAAGTCAAGCTGAAGCAGGCAACAGAGCCAGCCCACACTGCCAGCTCTGTCGCCTGCCACCCAAAGCCGCAGGTGTGCAGGGACTGAAGGGACAGCCTGCTCTTAGCAGGCCTTTCACTGCAAGTGGGAAACCAAGATGGAGAAATGCTCTGCAGTTAATTCCAGCTCAGAGCTCTGAGCAGAATTTTGATTTCCTGGTTTCCTCTGCTCTTTGCTAGTCCTGGAAATGGTCCTGGTTTTCCTTTTTTCAGAATATGTCAGAAAAAGCAGCTGAACTCCACCATCCCATCCATGGGTGAGGAAGTAAGGAGGGATGTTCTACATACCCCTGGAGCTTCAAAACAGCCTGGGTAAAGTGGAAATAACTTTGCATTTTTCTCTTACACATTATCTGGAGTTCTTGGGTTTAACAGGGGCAAGACTTGCACATCATATGCAAGATGATGCGGGAGACTCTGTAAGAATGCTCACGTCTTCACAGTTCTGCAGGTGTAAACCTCTAGCTCATGCGTCTCCTGCAGCCTCTGCCTTGCTGCCCACTGCCCAGCTCTGGGTATTATCACCTCTGATTTAAAGAAAGAGCACGCCAAGTTAGCAAGGGGCTTGCCTCTGTGGCTTAGAACATGAGAACTCCGTGAACAAGCCTGAATATTAAACACCACACAGTGCTACCCCAGAAGAGGACTGTCATGGTTAGATATAGAATGTCCCTGGAAGAGCTCATGTGTTAGTGTTCAGAGTTGATATGATTAAGTCATGAGGGTTGTAATCTCATCAGTGTATAAATCCACTGTGATGGATTTACTGGGTGGCAACCTAGGCAGATGGGGTGTGGCTGGAGGAGGTAGGTCCCTGAGGGTGTGGCCTTAGGGACAGTACTTATGCTTTTGAATCCCCTTGCTTGCTCTCTCTTGCTTCTGGCCTCCATGATGTGAGAGCAGAGCCTTGCCCTCTCCCTCTCTCTATTTCCTGTTACCATGTCCTGAGCTCTGCAGAGCTGGCCTCACATGGACTGAACATCTCAAATCTGCAGAACTGTGAGGCAATAAATCTTCCTTCCTCTAAGTTGCATGGTCAGGCTTGTTGAGTCACAGGGGTGGCACTGCTGACTTAAACAAGGGCAATGGAGGTGAGGTGTGAGCAGACCACAGGAAGTCCAGAGGATGCTCTACACAGGGGACTTCCCTAGGCTACTCCATAAGGTTCCCCTGAAGGGCTCCCTGAGCCCAAGCCTCTGACACCGTGTCCATCCAACTGAGGTAAGGCCGCAGAGGCTGACTCTGGCCTCAGAACTTGAAGGCTTGCTGCTCTGTGTCCTTTGTGTCTGTGGGACCACCAGGAAGGTGCTCTTGGGCTCTGCCAGAGGCCAGCACCAGGTGGGGGGGAGACTCCAACCTTCCCTACTGACCACACCTCCTTCCTTACTCCACTCCCGATAAGCTTCTAGGAAAGATGAATAAATATAGGAAATACTCATGCCTGGGCCCGTGGCAGCCATGGAGCCCCGGAACTAGTCTCTGGGGACTGTTGGGCCTCCTGCCATTTAAGTAGTAATCAGGATGTTCTCCTTTATTATAATCTGCTACGACAGCAATTCTGAACCCTCAACTCCTGTCTATTATTCCTTACATGAACGAAAGAGTAGAAAGAAAGAACCACAGTAACATACTGCCACTGAGTTTCAGGGACCGCAGCCTCCCCGCAGAGGAGGAGAGGGTCACCCAGGGGGTGCATCCTGGATGCTGAGGTCGCCACATCCCTGCCTTCATCCTGAATCCACTTGCCCTGCAGTGTGCCTGGACACTGTGGTAACCTTAACCAGGGCTGCCACCAGTCCTGCTGGATGGGGCTGACCGTGGCACAGAGCTGCCAGCCCAGTAATCCCTCAGGCCAAGTCTGGAAGGAGCCCAGGCACTGAGAAGTTCACCTGGAAAACATGAAAACCATGCTGGAAATCATTCTCCATTGCAAGTTATGCGGCTTCATACTCACTTTTTTAAAGGATAAGAACATGTTCTGCCCAAGTGAAAATTTACATGGCAGCTTCTCGCTATGTGTTTGGTGGAAAATAAATTCCTGAGTTCTGTCCCTGGTAAATTTGTCAGAAGAGATGGCTTTAACTGGCACAGATGATGTGAACTTTACTGGCACAAGCGTGCAGCTAATTTGTCTCGTAGGCATGTGTATAAAGGTGTGTCGGAGCACAACACTTAATAAAAAGAAGTCACACATGGTAAGATTGCAGTCCATGCTGCTAAAAGCTGGCATGTCTTGGGCCATCCGATTCACACAGAAAGACAGTATCCAGGAACATAAAACAAGAGAAAGAGGCGGAGGCAAAGAAAGTTGAAGGCCACGCTCCTTCTGCTCTAAGAAAGTGATACACCAAAGGACACAGTGCTGGTGATGGGTGCTGCACTTAGCAGCCTCAGTGCTGCCTGCCGCTTTCAAGGTCCTTCAGGACAAGATGTTCTGAGCCCTAGGTCTGCTCCATCCATCACTCTCCTGAAGGCTGGCCAATATTTCTTGGGTCATGACATAATCATGTAAAATACCTCATTTAGCGCTGTATTTCAAAGGCTTGCTGCTACAATCATGGGCATTTTCTTCCCTTTGATCGATAGCGCATCTGACTTTGGCTTTCCTTCTCTATTTCTATACATTCTTTTCTGTTGCAGGCTCGGGCTGGACTCCACAGTTCTACAGATCAACATCTCCCATACCTTTCTGCCATTGCTAGTTCCAGAGTCATTTGGTGCCTTTAGAAGACACACTGTTTTAATCCACCTGCATCTCTGAAAAACAGCTTGGAATAGTGGGACGTGCGCTTCCACGTCTGTCACTTCCCAGCACTGCAGCCACGGCCGATGCCCCTGGTTCCTGAGGCCTGGGGTCCTTCTCTGCAGAATCAGAAGATAGTGAGCCTGGCTCACAGAGTGGACTACCTCATCCCCTGTACATTCTTGCTCTGTTTGAATGAAGTCATTGAAACAGCCCTCCAGGTTTCAGACTGAGGCATAGGCCAGCTGGAATGGGCAATCTTCTAGAGGACTCTAGGTTTGGAATTTTCTGGGAATTGCTGCATCCCATGAATATGGCCAAGCTGAAAGTCACAGAGATACTGAGAAACACCAAGTTCCATGAATGATCATGGGTTATTTTATCTAAAATTATTTATTTCCCCTCATTATTTATAGAACCCTGTTCAAAATTGATGTGCGAAGCTCTCATGATGAGGGTATATGCTCATCACTCCTGTCAGCTCAGTCCTTCCTAAGGCTGGCTGTTGGGAAGGGAGCATCTTTGGCCCTTCAGGACCCTGAGATGCACCATGTCCCAGGTGCTCACTGTTGTCATCATGTTGTAATTCCACAGCCATGTGACTTGACCCACAGCTAAGGATCCCAGAACCAAGGCTGAGCATCCGAGGACCAGGGACAAGCATCCCAGCACCAGAACTAAGCATCCCAGGACCAGTACTGAACATTCAAGGACCAAGGCTGAGCATCCAAGGACCAGGGATGAGCATCCCACCACCAAGGCTGAACAGCCAAGGACCAGGAATGAGCATCCTATGACCAAGGCTGAATACCCCAGGACCACAGGTGAGCATCCCAGAGCCAAGACTGAGCATCCCATGACCAGGACTGAGCATTCAAGGACCAGAGCTGAGCATCCCAGGATCAGGGCTGAGCATCAAAAAACTCAAAGAACTGATCTGGAAATTAGAGGTTTCACTCATTGACCGAAAAATCTTCTTTTTCTAATTGTTGTCTAATCTTCTTTATAAAAATCTTCGTACACAGTCATGAGGACCAGTGCTCATTGTCAGCACAGCAGTTTTCGTATGGAACTATGAGTACTCAGTGCTTCATGTTCTACGTGTACATCCATTTTGATTATTTATTTTTGTAAAACAAACTCCGCCACTTTTCCCAGTTTTATGTAAATGTATTCAAAATGAATATACTTAAAGTTCACATTGTGATATTTGATACAAGCCTTCATTGTTCAGTGTTTACCACAGCCAAGCTAATAAGCATATCCGTCATCTCACAGTTACATTTGTGTTTGGGGCCAAACACTTAAGTTCTATCACTTAGAAAATGTCAAGTTTGCAATACAGTATTAGCTACCGTCATGATCAGATCCCTAGAATCTATTCATCCTGAGTAACTGAGCTTTGTCCCTTTGATCTACACCTCCCTGTTTCCCAACCTCAGTTCCTTATAACCACCATTTATTCTCTATTTCTATGAGTTCAACTTTATTAGATTCCACACACAAGTGAGATCATGAAAAATTTGTCTTTCTGTGTCTTGTTTATCTCTTTGAGCCCAATGTCCTCCAGGTTCATCCAAGTTGTCACAACTGGCAGAATCCCCTTCCTTTTGAAGACTGAGTAATATTCCTCTGTGTGTGTGTGTGTGTGTGTGTGTGTGTGTGTGTATCTTATTTTATTTATTCATCCTTTGATGGACACTCAATTTAATCAAACTGAGTTATAGTGAATAGTGCAGCAAATCTTGGTTTAGTGAATAGTGCTGCAATGAACATGGGAGTATAAATGTCTCTTTGAGATAGTGGTTTTATTTCCTTGGGATGTATAGCAGAAAAGGGATTGCTGGATCATATGGTAGTACTGCTTCCTATTTTTTGAGGTGATTCCATACTGTTTTCTACAGCGGCAGTGCTCATTTACACACTCACCAGCCCAGTACAAGAGTCCCCTTTCTCCACTTACTTGCCATCATTTTCGTCTTTTCTTTTTGCGGATGGTCATGCTAACAGGTGTGAGGTATATCATATCTCACTGTGGTTTTGACTTACATTTCTCAGATGATGATGATGATGAGACTGAGCATTTTTTCATATAGATTTCTTCTATCGAGAAGTGTCTATCCAGGTCCTTTGCCCATCCTTTAATTAGGTTTTTGTTTTCTAGTACTTAAGTTTATTTGAGCTCCTGGTACATTTAGATATTAACCCTTTATCAGATGAATCATTTGCAAATGTTCCCTCCCATTCAGTAGGTTGTTTCTCCACTCTGTTGACTGTTTCCTTTGTTGTGCAGAAGATTTTTAGTTTGATGAAAATGCATTTTTCCATTTTTGCTTTTGTTGTCTGTGCTTTTAGCGTCATTTCCAAGAACTGATTACCCACCCATGTCAGGCAGCCTCCCCATCTGTTTTCACCCAGGGTTTTACTGGTCATCGGTTTAAATCTTTAATCCATTTTAAGTCCATTTTTGTAATGATGTGAGATACTTGTCTATTGTTTTTTCTTTTTCATGTGGATAGTTTTCCCAACACTATTTATTGAAGACTATTTTTTACCTATTACGCACTCTTGGTAGCTCTGGTGAGGTTCGATTGATCATGAAAGTCCAGATTTGATTCTGAACTTTCTATTCTCCTCCATTGATCTATGCATCTTTTTTTATGCCAAAATCATACTGTTTTGAGTAAGGCTTTTAGTAAGTTTTTAAATTTTGGTGTTTGATACCTCCAGCTTTGTTCTTGCTCAAGATTGTTTGGGCTCTTTAGAGGGTTTGTAGTTTGCGATTTTTAGAATTTTTTTATTTCTGTGAAAAATGACCTTGAAATTTTGATAGTAACTGTATTGAATCTGTAGACCATTTTGAATAGCATGAACATTTTAACATTAATACTGCTAAGCTATGAGCACATGATATATTTCCTTTCATTTGTGTCATCTTCAATGTAATTTACAGTTTTTTATGATTTTCAATGTATGAATCTTTCACATCTTGGCTAGTTATTCCTAAGTGTTTTTTATAATATTGTAAATAGAATTGGCTTCTTGATTTCTTTTTCAGAAAGCTCATTGATTTTGCAGAGAAATGTGAACTGAAGTGAAGAGAGTAGGTACCCTGTCTTGTTCCTGATCTTAGAGAAAAGACTTTCAGCTTTTCACCACTGACTATGATGTTAGCTGCAGGCTTGTCACATGTGGTCTTTATTATCCTGAAGTACGTTACTTCTATATCTCTGAGAGTTTTAATGATTAAAAATGTTGGTTCTTGTTGAATACTTTTTCTGCATCTATTGAGATGATCATTTTATTTTATTAATATGGTGTATCATAGTTTTGACTTATATATGTTGAACGGTTCTAGAGCTAGATTCTACTTGATCATGGTGTATGATCCTTTTACTGTGCTATTGAATTCATTTTACTAGTATTTTCTTGAGGATTTTTGCAACTATGTCCACCAGGGATATAGGTTTATAATCTTCTCTAATATTTTCCTTGACTAGCTTTGGTGGCCTCTTAATGTGAATTTTTAGGAGCGTTTGAGAACAGTTTATGTTAATTCTTATTTAAATATTTGGTAGATTTCTCCAGTAAAGTCATCAAGCCCTGGGCTTTTCTGGGATGAAAGAGTTTTGATAACTGACTCAGTTTCCTTACTTGTTATTAGTCTCTTCATATTTTGTACTTCTTCATGATTTAGTATTAACAGGTTGTTTATTTCTAGAGATTGATCTATTTCTTGTAGGTTGTCCAATTTAATGCCACATAATTGTTCCTAATAACCACTTGTTATCTTTTATATTTCAATGGATCAGTTGTAATGTCTCCTCTTAGGTTTATAATTTAATTCATTTGAGTCTTTTCTCCATTTTCTTAGATAGTTAAAGATTTGTCAATTTTGCTTATTTTCTCAAAATACCAACCTTTAGTCACTGATCATTTCTATTGTTTTTCTAGTCTCTATTTCATTTATTTTTATTATTTCTTTCTTTCTACTAACTTTTTTCATTCCTTAAGGTATCAAGTTAGGGTGTTTGTTTATGATTTTTCTTCTTCTTCTTCTTTTTTAAGGTGGGAAGCATTTATTACCGCGGGGCCACCACTCCCCAGCTAGTCAAAAAAAAATGGCAGCCTCTTCTACAGTTCATGGGTTCCTTTTATAGAGAGCAAGCAGAGTTCGCGGGGTATGCTCAAAATTGACCAATCATAAATTTTCCTTATTTAGAAGCAAGGGGGTAGGTCTAGGGGTGTGGGCTGAGCACCCAGGCAGGGGTCGGAGATTGGTCTGGGCAGAAGTGATGCTTGCTCGCATCAGAATCGTATCAGAAGTCCAGTCTACACTGGCCAGGCCAGAGCCCGGAGCTGCGGCTGCAGGCTGCGAAGCGTGGTCCCAGGGGCGATAAGGGCAGGAACTGTTTTTGTCCTTGGGGCAGTAAGGGTAGGGAGTTTAATTTTAGGGTAGAAAATGGGGCTAAAAAATTACTTTTAGGGCATTGTTATCACATTCCCTACTCCTGTTATTTACCTTTTCTCAAACCCTTGAGAAAAAAAAAAGAACTTTTGTTTGTTCTTCCTGGGGTATGGGTAGGTAATAGGCTGGGCTATGAAATACCATAAGTTTGATTAATTGTAACCTCTTCTGGAGGTAATTAGTTAAGCAGTTGAAGAAACAAGGTCTTATTAATGCAAGCAGATGGCAGAGATGGGTCCTAGCAAAGGGAGGAGGTAGGGTCTTGCAGAGGAGGGCAGGCCTTCCTCTTAACCTTCGGGTTTCCCTGGCAACAGATTAGCGGTAGGGTGTGACCCTTGTCCTCCTCACCCATCCTATTTACATTAAGTATCTCAGGTGTGGAGAGGAACGATTAAGGGTGTGGACTTATTAAGGCTTCTGCCTGACTGGATATACCCTATAAGGTGGAGTCAGATCATGAACTCTCAAAATTTCAAATCTATTTTTCTTCCCAATGTCTCCTTTCTGCCTAATATTATCCTACCTCCTTATTACCCCCCTTGAGACTTTGGCCCCTTAATTTTAAAGGGGTGCTGAAGGGCAAAGGTCTGACTTCTGTAATTTCTTCTCAGCTGACAGGGGCTATAGAACCTGCCTACTTAAGGGAGCCAAGTCTCATCCTAACTGATCTAAAGGAGACTCAGGAAGACCAGGGTTTTTGATTGTCATCCTCTGATATTCTGAAAAAGAGGCATAAACATATGAGATATGAGCCACCAACAACACAATTTAAACAACAGAAAAGCATTCCATTATAAAGTATTCTGGCCAAGAAGATGAGAATTTTATCCCATCAAGATGTTAACCAAACATTTTTTGAAAGGGCGACATCTACCAAGGTAATCCAAATGAGCTGGAGGTGGGTACCAGCCCATAAATTAAACAGGCACCTTTATCAATATCTCTGGTATATTGTTGTGCCCAGTCCAGGAGAAAGTTTGCTTTTCCCAGACCAGACACCTCCTCCAAGCGTTGTCCAGTGAAGCAGGGCCAGGCTCCAGTCCCTGGGGCACCATCCAAGGCCCGAGTAGGGTCTCTATAAGATCTCGCTGGGGCCTCCAAATGTTGTATCCCATGTGTAGGACAAAGGGTGCGAGACCAGACTCAGTTAAGGCGGGAAGCATTTATTACTGCAGGGCCACCACTCCCCAGCTAGTCAAAAAAAAGGCAGTCTTTTTTTTCTTTTTGTAGGCATTTATCACTATCATTGGCCTTCTAAGAACTGCTTTTTCTGTAACCCATAATTTTTGGTATGCTATCTTTATTTTTATTTTGTCACATTTTAAATTTTTGATTTGATTTGTTTTTTGCCCGTTTGATGTTCAAGAGTGTGTAGTTTAATTTCCATAAGTTGGTAATTTTTTGAGTTTTCTTCCTGACATTGATTTCTAGTTTTATCACATTGTAGTAAGAAAATATACCTGCTATAATTTCAGTCCTATTAAATTTGTTACAACATATTTTGGCCTGATGTATGATATATCCTGGAAAATATTTTTGCATGTTTGATAAGAACACATAGTCTATTGCTGCTGGGTGGAATGTGCTATACATGTCTGTCAGATCCATTTAGTCTACAGTGTAGTTCAAGTCCAATACTTTCCTATTGATTTTTCATGTGGATGGCCTAGCCATTGTTTACGATGGGGTGTTTAAGTTCCCTACTATTTTTGCATAACTATTTCCCCGTTCAGTTAACATTTGCATTATATATTTAGGTGAGCTGGTGTTCGGTGCATATATACATATATATATATCCACATACAATTCTTATATTCTGTTGATAAATTGTTCCTTTATTGATAAACAATG
This sequence comes from Glis glis, assembly GCA_004027185.1. Classification (NCBI taxonomy): domain Eukaryota; kingdom Metazoa; phylum Chordata; class Mammalia; order Rodentia; family Gliridae; genus Glis; species Glis glis. The sequence goes on along the minus strand of PVJS01002303.1, from coordinate 65,769 downwards.
GCCTTCTTTGTCTCCTGTTAAAGTTTTTGATAAATTTCATTTTAAGTCGTGTAAGTACAGCCCCTTGCTCCTTCTTCATTATAGTTTGCATGGAATATCTTTTTCCAACCTTTCACTTTCAGCCCGTGTGTATCTCTAAAGCTAGAGTGAGTCTTTTTCAGGCATCAGATACTTGCATTTTGTTTTTTTACACAGTCACCCTGTGTCCTTTATACTATAAAGTAATTATTGATAGGCAAGGATTTACTATTGCCAATTTGTTCATTGTTTTGGTGTTCCTTTCCTCTTCACTTGCTGAATTCCTGTGTGATTCGGTGATTTTTGTATAATAGTATGCTTGATTTCTTTCCCTTTATCTTCCTTGAAACTACAGCAGAAATTGTTGACATATGTATGGAAGCCCGTACATGTGATCAGCTTCTTTTCTCCTGCTGCTCTGAACGCTCTCTGCTTGTCTTTGACTTTTGAGAATCTGGTTAGAGTGTCTTGTGAAGACCTCCATACATTCAATCCCTTTGGGGCTTCTTTGGACTCCATAGGTCTTGATTTATATTTGGAAAGTTTTCTGACATTATTAGCTTTCTGCCCCATCTCTTTCCATCTGCTCTTTCTAGAACTCCCACCACTCAGATATTGTTCCACCGGATGGTGTCACATAAGTCCTGTAGGCTTTCGTTACCGTTCTTCACTCTTTCTTCTTTTTGCTCCTCTGATGGGGTCATTTCAAATGTCCACTGATTCCTCCCTTCTGTGTTACTGATCCTGCTGTTGAAGCTGTCTATACAATTTTTCAGTTAGATCATTTTGTTCTTTAGATCTAGAACATCTGTTTGGTTCTTTTTTATAGTTTCTCTTTTTTGAACTTGTCATTTTGTCCATGTATTGTTTTCCTGGTTTATTTAGCTATCTATCTGTTTTCTCTTACAGTTCACTGAGCTTTACAATGATGACCTTGAATTCCTTGCCAGGAAGTCCATAGATCTCTCTCCTTTAGAGCTGTTTTCTGATGCATTACTTTCTTCTATTGGTGGTGTCATCGCCCCCTAATTATCTGTGATCTCTGTGGCTTTGTGTTGATATCTGCATGCTTAAAAAAAAGGAGGCACATCATCTGGTTTCTGCAGATTGGCTTCAGCAGGGAAAACCCCTGCAGACATTACAGATGGGATGGCTAGTGGAATTTGTGGATGAACTTGCGGCTGCAATTCTCAGGTGGGGTGCTCTGGTACCGAGGTCCATGGGAGTGGATCTGATTCCCAGGCCCACAGGGGCCAGCCTGGCATCACAGTCCACTGGCTCGAAGCCTGGGTCCACAAGAACCGACCTGATGCTTCCGCTGGAGCAGGGCTAGCCTGGCACTGGGTGCAGGACCTCCTGGATGAGTCTGATCCTCAGTTCATGATGGGCAACCTGGCATTTGGATTCATGGGGGCAGACCTGATGCCTGTACCATGGATGTGGGCCTGGAGCCTGGGTCTTTAGGAAATAGCCTGATTCCTGGGGCTGTGGGAGCTGACCTGGAGTTGGGAGTTGGGAGCTGAAGGCCCAGTCTGGTACTCTGGTGGTCCTTTATCCTGGGTCTCTAGGGGCCAGTTGGGTCCTGAATTCACTGAAGTGGGCCTGATGCTGGGATCCACAGCAGTCAGATACTACTTCTCTCACTGCCCCATGCAGATGGACTCTCCCTCATGCTGTGTTATGCAGGCTGGGGAGGGGAGGTGTCCTAATGGGAACTGTACTTCCTACTCTCTTCAACACCTCTCCAATTTCTCTGCTCTGCTGGGCTCCATAGTGTCTCGCCTGGACTCCTCAGCTCCTGTGAAGGTTACTTGTGAGTATCTATCATTATTCAAGCTGATGTCTCTTTGAGGAGAGCACTAGAAAACCCCCTTTCATCTTGCTGGAAGACTTTCTTGTAAAAGTTGTAAAACCTGTCTTTCTAGAATCCATTGAAATTTGTTGTATGACCTACTTCTATAAACCTGCTTTATAAAAAATACCAAGGTATCCTTAATAAAGTTATGATAAAATATCCTATTTAGAGCTATTCAGAAAATTTACATTTGTGTTTTCAACAGTGATAGGAAATACCTGCTCTCCAGTTGTCCAGCCACCATAAAAGTGATATTTTCTCCATGAAAACAGAAAAAAGAGTTAGGTTGGACATGCTATTTTTCAGAATCTTTCTTCATCCTTAATATTATTAATGTATATTTCAAAGTTATATTATTTAAAAGAAATCCAAATGTCACTAGATAAATTTATGTGTACATCAGAAATAAACGATTCAAAAGCATATATGTAAAAATGCATATTAAGAATATAACAGATTAAATTTTTAAACTAAAAATAATTTTTAAGAAGTAAATGGCAAGCAGATTGAAGATGGTGGGTAAAGTTCACAATTATACTCTTTATTTCTCCAACAGAATCATGCACATTTGGTTTTGAAGAGAAAAAAAAGCATTACAGAAGTTCTTTATTCCACCCAAGCCAAAAACAGCCTTATTTTCATGATAACAATGAAATTTTATTAATCTGATTTTGTATCACTATATAAGTACATTTCAAAAATGGATTTTCAAATAATAATAACAATAATTTCAAAATCCAAGTTTTCACTTTATTTTTAGTTATCTAAACTTAGCCTGAGCCCTCTGGCTGGCTTTCATAAGCTTGAAAACCAGCCAGTCTCTTCTGAACAGGAATTTTTCCTTAGGGAGTTTATGGCTCAGGAGATTGGTAACAGGATACGAAGACCTTTTGTGTGTTGCACTTAAGCTCTGCACATACACTGAGTCCACGGGGGCTGGCCTTGTGCTGGGTGTGGGGCCACCTGGGTCCACAGAGATGGGCTGATCTCAGTCTGTGTCAGCCACCCCATTGTCAAGATCCACAGAGGTAGACCTATGCCTGGAGAATGGACGTGGGCTGGCCAGGACCTTCCAGTGATGGCCTATCCCTGGGGCTGTGGGAGTGGCCTGGAGTTGAGAGCAGTTCAGGTTTGAAACTTAAGAAGTATGTATTGTGAATTAAATGCCGGAAAGTGGTTATGTGTAGTTTGCTCTATGAAACTTGGTTCAGTGGTTATCATGTAGTCAGCACTGAATAAAGGTTTTTCAAGTAAAGGAAGGAAGGAACTACTTAATATGTGAATACTGGAAATTCGAACACTATTAGTTCCTGCTAGTTGGCCTGAAGGCTGTTCATCATGGGCACAGGGTCCATTCAACACAGCAGGGTACTATGTGCCTGGCCATGGAATTCCCTCCAAGGCCCAAGGGAGCATCACCATAGCAAGGGAAGGTCCACAGAAAACTCCGGTCACATCCAGAACCCCACTGCCCTTGGCCCCATGTGAAACAACAGTGCATTTTTACTTTGGATAATATCAGAGTGGGAAACAGAGAGACAATTTTTAAAATGGAAATAAAATTTCAGAGTGCCAAGATAAGTGGACCTAAATTGGAGAGATTCCATAGATTTACCTAAAAATAATTTTGCCAAATAAAATTTGCTGGGTTGGGGAAAACTACAAAACTCCTCTCACTTAATGAAATCTCATGCGATATGGCACTGACAAAGCTAACCTCATCTTTCAAAACTGCTTTTGGACAGCAGGGCTTCATAACGCTGGATGCGAGCCACAGTAAACTGGTCTTCCCAAGGCCTGAGTGTGTGGTCCTTCACAATGTGAAAAACACACGGTTTGGTTTGTTAGGGTTTATAATTAAATGAAATCTCAAAATACATTGAGCAGAACAGATACGTGTGTGAAAAGATTAATGCTCAGAGAGAATAAATGCTAGGTAGGCTGTGACTTCCAAAAATCTCAGAATTAGCTTATGTTAAGTAACCCAATATAAACATAGTCTCTAATATTTCTGTAGAAACTCTGCTTTTCAACTCTAATTGCTCTTCTATACTGCTTTCAATGTCCATCTGTAAGGAATCCATAAAGTGAAACAGGACTGAAGGAAGCCAGCAGAGACTGTGATTGTTGATCAGTAACATCAACCTTTGAAACCACCTTTATTCTCTTTGCTCCAAGGTTATAACTGAAGCAAATATCTCAATCACAATCTGTAGCTATGAGAATAGAATTCTCCATATAATGCTAGGCATCTACACTGTGAAAAACAGCATTTCCTGGGGAGTCTTCAGCAAGGCTTAACAGAAGGAATACATCCAGAACTTAGGATTTTGGCTACTCAGGCATGTGGCCTAGAATGTTATACAATAGACGTGGCTACGTGTTGAAAGGGGGAAGCAAGAGCCCAGCTATTTCCCAGAGGAAGACTAAACCTTGTTCCAGGTTGGCTAGTTTGGGGACCATGACACAAAGATCAAAAGGATGCAGATAGCCATGTATGGGCAATCATAGAAGTTCTTAGAAAGGCCAATTAGTTGATAATGCTTCTCAATCTAGAACTAGCATGCATGTGTGTATGTGGTAATAGAAATGTGTGTACAACATATGAGCTGTATTACACTGGACACCATTGGGAAATAATGTGGTCAGAATTTTACCCCATTCGTTTTCATGGTGAAATTTTCAGTCCACCTATTTTTGTTTGTTCCTTCAGGGTATTTTTTCTGTCCTGCCTTCTCTTTATGTGTTTTGTCTCTATGGTATGTCCTCCAGCCAGTGTAGCTTTCTAACTCATATTCACCAACTGCCACCATTCCTGATAGAGTGAAAACACCAGCCTATCTTCCTCTGTTGCTGACAATCTAGTCATGAACATAACTGTGGCTGGAGAGTAGTTGGCAAAGTTCCCTATTGCACCCACTGCCACACCGAACCTGGAGCAACATGGTGCAGTGGGAACACTGTCATCAAATGGGGCAGCTTGAGGTGTTCACATTTCAGTGATAATATTGCTATCAAGTTTGTTTATGATTTAAGAGCAGTCATTTAAATTCCTGATCTGTTTTGTGGTTGCAAAATATATATATATTTGTTACTTGCTTATTAAAAATGCAAAATTAACTCGTCTCTCTCTCTCTCTCTCTCTCTCTCACACACACACACACACACACATACACACAGCTTTAAAAAAAACTAATTTCTAAGTTTTTTAAAGAAATCCAATAGGCTTATGCATTGTTTTTCAATGTAGGAATAAAAAACAAATAAGTAGATATTACCAGGACACTTACCTGAGGACAGGTTGGCCAAGAACCCCAGAAGACATCAAGTACCTTTGTGAACAGCACTGCCTATTTGGATAGAAATTTATCAAAAAAGGTAGAGCAAGACACCCAAGCAACCTCTTTAGATATCACATACCTACCTCAAGCTCTTACCATCTATGATAAAGCTCAAAATCTTTACCTATTCCCAATAATCCCCAACTTTCTTTTCTATGGATTCTCCTACTTCTGTGAATGTCATTACCACTTATCCAGTTAGGTGAATGCTAAAATATCATTCCTAAAAATCTCAGCTTTGAAAAACTTAAAATTAAAAAGAACCTCAACTTTGGAATGTTCTATAACCTATCTTTGTGACTGTTCAAAATAATGATTGAACAAATGCCTGAAAATGTACTGTGTACTGAGCAAAATGGCAGTGTGGTTTCAAAGGTGCAGACACACCAGCACGGCTATGAGGACATGAAAGACCATGGAAATATGACACTGCCAAAGGGCAGGATAAACCTCGAGTAACCAGCCCCACAGGACTGGAGATCCACAGACTGTCCAACAATTCAACACAGCTGTCCTAAAGAAGCCAGAATACTATGATGGAACATACACAAACAAGTTAATGAAATCAGAGAACATCTGTACAATGAAAGGTGAAAAATGTAAACCAGTGGCAGACTACCCACAGCAGAAGAAAGAAGAGGCGAAGTGAACAGGAAGACAGATATTTACAAACAGAAGAGAGGTTCTTAAAAAAAAAAAGAATGAGAACAAACAAAGCCTGTGGGATCTATGGGACACCAACAAGAGAACAACCAATCACACATGAGAGTTTAATCAGAAGAAAGAAAAAAACAAATTTAAAGAAATAATGACTAAAAATTGGGGAAAAATGTGAATATCCAGGCACCTGTACCTCAAGACTTCAATCAAATTCAAAGAATTCACCAAGACGTGTTATAATCAAGCTGTCAAGCATCAAAGACCAGGAAAATAGAAAAGAGGTGCATCAAATAAAAGGGAACCCCTATAAAACTTCTAGTAGATTTCTCAACAGAAACTTACATTTTAGGATAGAGTGAAATGTTATATTCAATGTGCTAAAAGAAAAAATTACAAAGGATGTTTAACCAAGCAAATTGGTTCTTTGGAAATGAGAGAAATAAAGACTCCCAGAAAGACAAAAGCTGAGGAAATAATCACAACTAGACCTGCCATATATGAAATGCTAAAAAGAGTCTTCAAGATAAGACAGAAGAACAGTAACTAACAAAAACATGTGAGAATGTAAAAGTCACTTCTTAAGGTGATTGCAATCAAATTTGGAATATTCTAATACTATAATAGTGATGTGGAAATTAATTATAAAGTTGAAAAAGAAATACTTGGGAACAAGTTTAACCAAGGAAATGAAGGATCTATACACTGAAAACTGTAAAATATTAATGAAAGAAACTGAAGAAGACACAAATAAATGAAGAGATATTTCATGAAGAACTGACATTGTTAAAGTGTCTATACTACCCAAAGAGATCTACAGATTCAACACAATCACTATCAAAATTCCAATAGCACTGTTCACAGACATAGAAAAATCAGTCTTAAAATTCATATGGATCACAAAAGAGCACAAGTAGCTAAAGCAGTCCTAAGAAAGAAAAATTAAACTAGAGGCATCACATTTTCTGAATTCAAATTATATTACAAAACTATAGTAATTGAAACTGTTGTAATAGCATAAAAACAGACACATAGACCAATGGAACAGAAAAGAGAGCCCAGAAACAAACCTAAGCATAAACAATTTTTGACAACTGGCCTTGGCAATGATTTCTTGGATAAGACACCAAACCACACAAGCAATGAAAGCATAAATAAACAAGTGGGGCCTCATGAAACTAAGATGGTTCTACACAGCAAGGGTAGCAATAAACGAACAAAAGGCAGCCTCTGGGTTCGGAGGAAACACTTGCAAACCAAATAGCTGGGTTAATGTGCAAACATGCAACTCAAAAGAAAGGAGAGAGAGAGAGAGAGAGACAGAGAGAGAGGAAGGGAAGGGAGGAGGGAGGGAGGGAGGGAGGAAGGAGGGTGGGCAGACTCTTCTGCTAAGACATAAAAATGACCAACAGGGACACTTAAAGGTGCTCAACATCAAGGCTCGCCCCAACTAGCTGGGAACCTGGGGCCAGGGCATGGACAAGGGCTGAGGCCAGGTGCTGTTGTGGCTGGTGATCAAACTTAGTTCCACTCTGGAGGTGCTCCAGGGTGCGTCCTTCAGAACCTAAGTTGTGAGGGACCCTGCATGTAAGGACTGAGGCCCTCACAAAGGAAGTCTCAGAGCCCCTGCCCTTTCTCCTCCTGTCCTTTCCACCACATGAGACCCAGCCTTCCCTCTAGAGGACCCAGCTACAGGGAGTGGGGAGCAGCCCTCACCTGTTGCCAGATGCCTGAGGTCCTTGACCTTGGACTCTGCCCCAGAGCTGAAGAAATGGACTTTTGTTCTTTACAAATCGCCCAGGTTCAGGGTGATTTGGCAGCAACACAAGAAACCAGGACAGGAAGAAGGACAAGGAGCAAGGTGGGACAGGTGCCACCCAGGGCCTCCACACTCCGCGTGCCTGAGGAGAGGCCTTAATGGGAAGAGTGCACAGGGGCTTCCCAAGTCAGTGGGTTCTAAAAATACTCCTGATCAGCTGCTAATAAGATTACATTCTTTCTGGCATGGGTTTTTCCAGTTGTTGAAGAGCTCTTATGAGTTTTATTAACATGTATTAGGTTGAACCATATGAAATTGCTGATTCTTGACTACTTTTGATGCCAAAAATATAAATTCAATAGTACTCAACTTTGTGTGCTTTTGATGTTTAGTATTTTTATTGTTAAATAAAATTCCTATTATTTTTGTTTTTATATTTCATACTGTTTATATTCATTATTAAAAATCAGTTTTTCAAATTACTTCCAATTCTCATTTTTTTAAATTTACATTAGTATTTTTATTTAAAAATAACTTATTTTCCAGTACACTTAATCTTTTTATGAATTTCATACTTTTTTATACTTTTATTGGTACATTGTAATTATACATCACAGTAAGATTTAAAGTGATACAAACATATATGCACACATCACTTGGTGGATTTCCCTTTGTACCCCACCCCATTCACCAATTCTCTCTTCCCATACATGTTATTGAAATTAGTAGTGACACCTTATTTGAACAGTTTGTCATAACCTTATTGGAACAGTTTGCTTCCTCAATCCCCTTTTATTCCCTCCCCACTTCCCTCCCCCAAGCCTCTTCCACTGTTCTATTGGTCATTATCATTTGACTGAAGTCCCTTTTGTTTCCTATATTTATTCTATTTTCCACATATGAGAGAAAAACACATGATCTTTGACTTTCTGAGACTGGCTGATCTCACTTAGCATAATCTTCTCTACTTCCATCCACTTTCCTGCAAGTGATATAATTTTGTTCTCCTTTATGGCTGAGTAAAATTCCATTGTTATGTATATGCCACATTTTTGTTATCCATTCATCTGTTGATGGGCACCTAGATTGGTTCTATAATTTGGCTATTGTGAATTGTGATGTCAGAAACATGGGTATGCATGTATCGGCATTCTAACTTTAATTGTTTTGGAAAAATACCACGGAGTGGTATGACGGGGTCGTATGGTGGTTCCATCCCTAGTCTTTTGAGGAACCTCCATGCTAATCTCCATAGTGGTTGTACTAATTTACAATCCTGCCGAGAGTATATAAGAGTTCCTATTTTCCCCACATCCTCACCAGCATTTATTATTGCTTGTATTCTTGATGATTTCCATTGTATTTGAAGTTTGATGGAATCTCAGTGTAGTTTTGATTTGCATCTCCCTGATTGCTGATGATGTTGAACATTTTTTCATGTATTTACTGGCCATTTGTATTTCTTCTTTTGAGAAGTGTCTATTCAGTTCAATGACCCAATTTTTAATTGGGTTATTTTTTCTTTTTGGTTTTAAGTTTAACTTTTGTGCTTTTAAGAATCTTTATTCTCTAGTTTCAACCATCTTCCTCTGTCTTTCAATTTTGCTTTTTTTGTGTGTCTCTGATAACTTGAAGCAAGGCCAAGGATGACAACCTGAAGTTTCAGACCATAGACAGGGGTAGCTAGTCACTCCACCCAGCGCTCACCCCACCTACCCTGTCTTCGCCCATGACCCATGAAGGTCATGAAGAATCACAACCCCTAAATGTGTGTATTCTCTCTGGAGAAGAGCACCCCTGAGCTGCTGGGTTTGAGTAATGAATTTTATCTATCACCTATATTCCTACCAGGGACAACGAATGTGAACCTGGCCAATCTGCAGCTTGGCCATGGGAGAGAACATCGGGGCAGTGCCAGTGTCAGATAGTGTCACTATGAGGGTTCAGCATGGCCCAGTCTTCCTGCCTCAAGGCAAACTGGCAATGTGGCCTCTTCTGATTTGTAAAAAAATGTTAGCTTACTTTTTAAAGCTGTGCGAGCCATATTCACCCCACAGGCACTACCTGACCACTGATAAGACCTCATGGGATCTTCAGAACCTCAGACGCTGCTACAGCTTTCAGAATTAAACATCAGCTCTGCCAGGTTGGGAGGTGCCAACCCTCCATCACAAGCCCGGGATGTCTACAGTGAGCAGCAAGATGCCTGGCCAGCTTCCACAGACCCATCCTCCTCCTCGTTGGGACTGATGAGGTCCTACTTCATAGCAACACACATTTATTTAGCAGGGAGAGGTGGAAGGGGAAAGAAAAGTGAAATAAAATAAAGTCAATATTTTCAGGTTTCTTGAGGTAGTGTCACAAAGGTGACAGCCCCAGCAATGTTCTCTCTGCTTGTTCAGGAGTAGATGCCGGATTTCTCAATCTGTCTACTCTTGTTAGCTGGGCTGGTGCACCTGAAGTCCTTTGCTACTGTAGATTAAGCCCAGAGAGCAGCTGGCTCCCTTGGCCTGGTCTGTCTTCTGCCCTTGGGCTGAGCAGAGTGTGGGAAGAAGTCTTATGAGGTAGATCCATGGAGGGTAAGTAGGAGGTGCTGCAGGTGTGGGCAGGATTTCAAAAGAACACACAAAGTAGTACTGGCTCTGCCCTCCAGCTCCACTCAGTTCTTCCCAGGGCCACCCACCATGCTGCCAAATCCACGTGGTCTTAATTCGGAGCTGAAGGCCTGTGGGCAGTGGGAAGAGGGCTAAGCAGCATCCGATGGACCCCTGCTCCTCCTGTGGTGCCCAGTGCACATCCCCTGCAACAGGACGGCAAAGATGCTCCGCTCTGACTGCCACCTCCACCTGGAGTCTCACTCTCCCTCAGACACAGCTGAAGTACTGTTTTTGTAATTTTAATGAATTGTAACATATTCTGAAGCAAATAACAAAATTCATACACACGTTAAGGTAACATGAAAAGTTCAAACAATTGTCCTGATGCTGCCAGTGTCTCCCGCACAAGCTCCATTGGGTGTGGTCACTCCTCCGCCCAGCGCAGCCTCCCCAGTCCTGACAGAGGGAAAACAGGTTCTCTAGAACCTGAAGTTTTTGTTTTGGCTTCTCAGACTTTATTCTCAGTATCCCATTAGGGTGCATCCCAGGAGAGGTGACCCATGCTGCAGGCCTGTTCAAGGATCTAGAGGTGACCCGTGCTCAGGCCTGCTTAAGGATTTACAAATGACCCATGCTCAGGCCTGCTCCAGAGACCTGCAGGTGACCCATGTTCAGGCCTGCTCCAGGGACCTACAGGTGATGGGTACTGCAGACTTGCTCCAGGATCTACATGTGATATGTGCTGCAGGCCTGCTCCAGGGACCTTTAGGGTCTCCCCAGGGGCAGGGTTTGTTTCACCCACGAGGTGATCTCTGCTGATGCAGCCCTGCCTAAGACCCTGGTTGGGAACCTGCCCCAACTGCAGGACCCCAGGTTCCGCCCCAGTCTCCTCCCTACATGGGAGCTCTGCTGACCCTCTACATCTGCCATCCTGGGCTGAGACCACTCCCCTCCCTCCCCTGGGCAGCCCCGGGGCTGGAGAAGCCAGCTCTGGCCTCAGCCTTGTCTCTACTCCATCACCCCACTGTCCCTCGTCCCCACCACAGTCCTGGTGGCCCGTCCTCCTGCCTGTGGCCTTCCCCTTTCTGGGCAACTCCAGGTGCTCAGGCCCAGCTGGGGTCACACTTCACCCCTCTCTCTGACAGGAAATCCCTCCAGTTCCACTTTGGAAGCATCCAGAGCCCAATGTATTTCTCCCCACATCTGCACCTAACCACATCCCACTCACGCCTTTACAAACACCCATCTCAAAGCGGCAGGGCGTCACTCCTGCGATGGCCACAGTGTATTGCACTTCTGATTTTACTCAGAATGATGAACTATGTTCCTTCCTTAACCTCCGTGTTGGGCAGTTATCCTCGGAATTCTCAGCCCCTTACACATGAGCATGCCTGGGACTCCAGCTGCAGATTCCATTGTGGGGTGAACGTCCCTCTCCTGAGGCCAGCGTGGGCCATGAGGAGCCACCGGAGTCACTGCCCTCCTGCCCAGCTTCCTGCTGCTGTGGGAGAGGATTAGGTCATCCCTAACCTCCGCTCCAGGCCAGCCCACACAAGGCTAAGGCCTCTGAACCTCCTCCAGACTCCTCAGGGCTTTTGAAATGCCAGGCGGAGGCAGCTGCTCCTGCAGACCTTGGACTTGGGGAGGGTGGCACCATGCCTCCCTCTCTAAGTTTTCTATTTGTGGCTGTCTCTATGATTAATTAAGATTGTGATCTCATTGATCAGGCTCAAATGATGTTTACTGCCGTGTCTAACGTATTGATGGAGCTAATAAATGTCAGATAATCATTTGTACCACGGCCGTGTTCTAGGGAGCTGTGTCCACCCTCTGATAAGCGATGTTTAGGCACCATGCCACCACCACCAGTGACTGGCTGGGGACATGGCCCTCCCACTCAGGCTGGGCTTGGTCTACCCAGTAGGTACCGTGGGCCACGTCATCCCTGGGACCACAGACTCTCCAGGGTTTAGAACAGCTCCAAATAAAAACAATGTTTGTGGGTCAAAAACCTAATATTTTTTTTTTCATTTTAACCATACAATTGCAACTCAACTCATGTGTTTCTCCATCACTTGTGTTTATTGTATGACAGCATTACTCTTGCATGTGTGACTGGGGATTGAACTCAGTGGCATTCTACTTCTGAGCTACACCCCAGCCATTTTAATTTTTTTATATTTTTATTTGGTACATTGTAATTATACACCATATTGGGGTATAGAGTGATAGAAACATACATGCACACAACTCTTGGAGCACTTCCCTCTCGGTCCCACCCTCCTAACTCCACCTCCCATAAGTGCTTTTGAGATTGGATTTGGCAATTTTGTATGTATATGTAGCATTATTTCAACTGTTACACTCTTCTTCATTCCTCTCCTCCCTTCCCTAAACCCCCTCTATCACTCCATTGGCGTCTCTGCTCTTCTACCTGATGTTGCCCTTATTTCTGAATTTCTCTCTAACTTCCACATATAAGAGAAAACATACATCTATTCTTTTTTTTTTGAGACTGGCTAATCTCACTTAGTATAATATTCTTGAGTTCCATCCATTTTCCTGCAAATGACATGATTTTGTTCTTCTTTATGGCTGAGTAAAATTCCATTGTATGTATACATCTTTAGCAATCAAGGAAATGCAAATTAACTTTTTTCATTTTGAAACAGGGTCTCATTAAGTTGCTGAGAGTCTTGCTAAGTTGCTGAGGTTATCTTCAAACCTGTGATCCTCCTGTCTCAGCCTCTCATATACTTGGATTACAGGCATGCGCCAATACAACTGGCTGACTATTACATTTTAATGCTCACTCTGCTGAGGTTTAGCTCTGGGGTGCCAGGGAAGCCCTCAGGGCAGTGCCTCGGAGCCTCACTTCAGCCCCTTCTCTAGTTCCCCTGGGGTCTGGCCCCTCCACTCAGAGGTGCTGTTCAGCCACACAGCTCTGCAGCCGCTGGGTCTTTCCATGTGTCTCCATGTGAGCTTGGAAGCAAGCAAGCTCCTGACTGAGTTCTGGGGTTTTCTTTCCAATCCTGTGTGGTAACACAGATGGCCTCCACTCTGAGAAGACAGCACCTAGCCTGCTGCTTTGATCCTATCTGCATCGGTAAGATCAATGGTCAGCTCGCAAGGTGCGGAGAGGATAGCGGTAATGTGATGCTGCAGAGAAATGGTTAACAACCCAGTCACCAAGAAATACCTCTTCACCCCCTTAAATAGAGAAGACAAGGTCACGAAATAAAATGACCAACTTATGCAAATTAGGAATTGATTTGCCAAACAGGCCATACTGCACTAATAAATCTCAAGATCCCAGGATGCTGGAATCTGAGGTTGACACGTTTGAAATGTCTCTCTCCTCACTCTCACTAACATCAGAAGGCATCATTGACTGGCTGGTGCCCACCAAAGCCAGCGTTCTAGAAGGCTGAGACGGTTTCCCAGGAGGATCACACACCTCGGCTCTTAGTTTCACACTCTCATCTGCCTGCACAAGTAGGAGCTCAGAAATAATTAATTAATTGAAAAAGAGTGGGTTATCGATGAACAGGCTATGACATCTGGAGACTAAAAAAAAACTTCATACCCCAAAAGTTAAACAAAAAATAATAAACTTCAGCATGTTCACTCCTCTACCCTGCCCAGTGTCATCATCTCTCTGGGCCTTTGTGTCTGGCTTATTACACTTAGTATGACGTCTCCCAGGTTCATCCTTGTTGACACATGTCAGAATTCCCATCTTCTTAAGACTGAGCAGTGTTCCACCATGTGCGTGCACCACACTGCATTTGTCCACCCGTCCCAGAAGGAGATTCGATGGCTTCCACCTTTCGGCTGTTGTGATGATGCCGCTGTGAACACGGGTGTACCTGCTTTCAGTTCTCTTTGGCAACCAGAAGGGGAATTACTGAGTCAGGTGGTGACTAATTTTTTGAGGGACCCCTGTTCCATTTTCTGTGTCATTTTACTGTCTCACCATCAGTGTGCCAGGGTCCAAGTCCCCATGCCCCACAGCACTCGCTGTCTCCTGTTTGGTGGCTAACAGCCGTCCTTCCTCCTGATAGCTGGAGGGGAGCACAGTCACTGTGCTTTGACTGGAGTCTCCTCAATGACAGCCACACTGAGCACTTCTCCTGCACTTAGTTGTCATCTGTGTATCTTCTTTGGGGAAATACCTGCTCAAGTTCTTTGCCCAATTTTTATTAGGTTGTTCGCCTTTCTGTTGTTGGGGTGTTAGAGTTCTGTATATATTCTAGGGGTTAATTCTTTATCAGATCTATGATTTGCCAATTTTTCCTCCCACTCTGTGGGCTGGCTTCTCACTATGTCCACAGTGTCCTTTGATGCACATAAAGGTCTTACTTTTAATGATATCCAATTTGTCTGTTTTTCTTTTGTTGTCTGTGCTTTGTGTCATAGCTAAGAAATAGTTGCCAAAGTTAAAATGGGAGGTTTTCCCTGTGCTTCTGTTTAAGAGCTTAATAGTCTACTCTTATGTGCTCTCTTGAGTTGATTTTTGTACATGGTATGAGGTTAGGGTATAACTTCATTTTTTGTGTATGGATGTCCAGTGTTCCTGACATCATTTATCAAAAGGACCAACCAGAAAGTTCTCACGGGATTTTCAAAGGAAGCCGCAGGAAGAGAGGAGAGATGCCAGGTTTCTTGAGAATTACTTCTTGTTGGGGAAACAGACATAGTCGGCTTGGTGCTGTTGTGACAGCACACCTTAGGCTGGGTAGTCTGTGATGAGCAGAAATTCTCTGGGCTCACCGTTCTGGAGGCTGGAAGTCCCAGGTCCAGGTGCCAGCATCTGTGGTAGGCCTTCCTGCTGCAGAGCAGAAGGAGAGCAGGAGGGATGGCTGAGCTTTCTGGGATCACAATGCACTCTTGTGATAAAGAGCCTCTCCTACAATATCCTCAGTTCCCCGACAGCAGAGCATGTGGCCTACGTGGCTACAGCCCCAGCAACGCCGCTGCATGGGGATCACCCTCCAACATGTGAGCCTTGGTGACACATTGAAACCAGCCCTCAGCCCACTGGGACTGGAGGTGACCTTGGAGTAATGGTTCCCAAGGCCATGCTAGGGCCTGACAGCAGGATTCCTGTGCTCTTGGCTGGGAAGGGAGGGCAGAGGCACAAGCTCCCAGAAAGGCTGGGAAGGAAAGCCACGGGGAACAACTTATTTTATCAATTCATTTAGCTTATTTAAAGAACAGTAAGTTGAACCTTGTACAAGTTGACACTAATATAAGGTTTTAATAATTGAAAAACCATCACAAGGGTGCAGTAACTCATGAATTTATAAGCACTTAAAATAGAGCCAAGGAAATGCATAAATGTTTCTAACCTGGTTAATATAGTTTTTCCAGCATGTAACATGAATTAAAGCATTAATGTAATAGAAAGAGACACTTTAAAAATAGTTTTCGGAAAGATTCCTATGACTCCTGGAGTCTAAACACTAACTGTAAAGAATTGTTTTCAGCATGACACATTAATTTCTTTGAGAAGAGAATAGGAAAAAAGTGGCATTCTCTGTGAAGCAGCAGAAAACATATACAAATGGGGATTTTTAAAGTTTTACTGTGATTAAAAAAAGACTTCATATCGGTTTGAGAACAGGTACTCTACAAGTTGAATAAAACTGTAAGATAGGAATATAAAAAATTGTGAATAAGAATGCAAAAAAAAAGAAGAGAAAAGATAAGCCCACTCCTCAGAGTGGTGACTGCCAGTATTCCTGAGTATATTTATGTTTTCCTCTCGGAACACGAGTGATGGCAGTAGTAAGGATTACATACCAACAAATGGGACCACTCTTGGAACAGTTACAGTACTGGACCCTGTGCAGAGCACTCTGGCCTCTGTATTTCACTTAACGAAATGGAGGTAGGAGGCAGAGGCCTTGGGGAGGGGCTGAGGCTGCCCAGGCAGGTGGAGGCCATAGTGAGTGGGGACCAGAGGATGCAAGCCCCAGCCTTTTTACACAGAGCCCGTCCCAGATCATGAGGAGATTCCTGCAGCGGGTGCACCAGCTCCCCTCGGGTCATTGGAATTTGCTCCACAGACACATTTTTCTCTGATTCTTACCAGCAATCTGACGAGCAGTTGCACTTGGCTGGTAAATGGCTTTCAGAATATTTCTGTCTGCAGAGCATTCCATTTTAAGCTGTGCGGTAGTGTTTTCGCTTTTCCTTCTGTGTCTGGCCAGCAGGGAAATTTTGCAGGCTGCACACTATCAAGATGCTGTTCAACCAACTCTGTGGACATGTGCACACACAGAGCAGTGTGCATCTCTAACTACTGATTTGCGATATTTCCCAAAAATGGAATTACTGGCACAGAAGGCAGAGGCATGGTTAGTACTGTTAAAATTATTTCCCCGATTACCAACAGCAATGCAGATGGATGCACACTCCCCAACAGGGAGAGCTCCTTCACCAAATCCTCCATCCCTGCCCCTCTGCTGCTGGGAGTGGCATTACCAAGCGCTTGGTAACTTAGCAAAGCTTTGCCTTTGACTTATTTAACATCTTTAAATCTTAAACATTTTCTTGCTTTTGAGAGTCTATTCATTATATTTTTGAATTTTTGGTGATTCATTTGTACTTTTCTTATTAATTTGCAATATAGTTAATTCTCAGTATATTATAAAGATTAACATTTTCTGTCACGAATATGAAAAATATCTTTACTGTTCCATTATTCATCTTTAAAACTGCTTTGGTGTTTTGAAGATGAGCTTTGATTATAAAATATTAGACTTTGATGTTTGGTTATTATAGAGACCTAAGCTGTGAAATATAAACCAACAGAAAACCCTCAGACACAAGTCACTGCTCTCAAAGGTCAGCCTTCCTCACTTGAGCAGGAAGCAACCAAGGCCCCAGAGATCTTTCCACCCAGATGTGTTTCTTTTTTTTTTTTTTTTAGTTCTAACCAGGTTTCACAGCTTCAGGTCTCAGGTTAGGGCTTTCATTGTTTCAAGTTGACTTTGTGCAGGTATGGGATAAGGGTCCAGTTTTATTCTCCTGCATGTGGATGACCAGTTTTCCAGCACCACTTACTCAAGAGACCATACCTTTCCCATTGTGTGTTCTTGGTGCCTTTGTCAAAAAACAGTTGACCATAAATGTGTGGATTTATTGTGGGCTCACTATCCTGCCCCACTGGCCCACATGTCTGCTTCTGTGCCTGCCATGCTGTTTTGGTTACTGCAGCTCTGCAGTATGTTTTTAAATCAGGAAGTATGATGCCTCCAGCTTTGTTACTGTTTCTAAGATTGTGTTAGCTATTCAGAGTCTTTTGCAGTTCCATATAAATTTAGGATTACTTTCTATTTCTGTGGAAAATGTCATTGGAATTTTGATAGGAATAGAATTGTATCTATCGGTCTCTTGAAGAAAACATGGGGGGAAACTCCTTGATGTTGATTTAGGCAAAGTTTTTTTTTAATCTGATGCCAAAAGCACCAGCAATAAAAGAAAAAATGGATGAATAGGATTACATCAAACTTAAAAGTGTCTATATAGCAAAAGAAACAATTAACAGAGTAAAGAGAATATGTAGGGAATGGAAGAAAATGTTTTGAAACCATAATGTGATAAGAAGTTAATATTCAAAATATATTGGAAACTCAAAAACTCAATAGCTATAAAATAAGTACTCTAATCTAAAAATGGATGAAGAACCTGAATAGAAATTTGTCAAAACAAGACATACAAAAATATAATAAAAAAGACATACAGATGGCCAATAAATATATGAAAAAATGTTCCACAGCACTAATCAAGAAAATGCAAATTAAAATCACGATGAGCTAACACCTCAAACCTACCAGCACAGCCATGATCAGAAAGACCAAGGCAGCAAGTGCTGGCAAGTGTGTGGAGAAAGGGGAGCCCCTGTGCACCGAGGGTGACACTGCCACTAGCACAGCCCCCAAGGAATGCAGCATGTGGGCTCCTCAAAACATTAAAAATAGAACTACCCTACCATCTACAGTCTCACTAGGCCATATATCCAAAGGAAATGAAATCGGGATCTCAGAGAGACATCTGCACTCCAATGTTCATAACAGCTCTGTTGACCGTAGCCAAGATGTGGGATCAAGCGTCGATCAGCAGAGGGGTGGATAAAGAAAATATGATAGGTACACACAGTGGAATACTATTCATGCTTAAAAAATAAGAATACCTGCCATTTACAACAACATGGATGAAATTGGAGAACATTATGTTAGATGAACTAAGACAGGCACAGAAAGATAGACACTGTGTGTGTTTGCTTTTACATGGAATCTTATGTCAAACTCATAAAAGCAGAGAGTGAATGAGGTTTACTAGGGGCAGGGGGAAAGGGAAAGATATTAGTTAAAGGCTACAAATGTTCATTTAGATATGAGAAATAAATTCAGATATATCGTACAATAGCATGACTAGAGTTAATAACAATGTACTATATACTTGAAACTTGCTAAGAGAGTAGATATTAAGAGTTCTTATCTCAAATAAATTATTAAGTGTGGTAACAGCTGTGTTAATAAGCTTGACTTAATATTCCAGAATGTATACATATATCAAACCATCCCATTGTGCTCTATAAATATAAACAATTTTTGTTTCTCAATTAAAAATTTAATAATTAAATTCCAACCAAGTATAAAGTAATTAATGAAAAATAGTGGTATAGTCAGGAAAATACAGTGAAAACTAATTTATCTCAATATTGTCATCTGGAATTCCTTATTACTTCTAAAGTTGCATATTTAACACATTATTATCATTATCATTATTATTATTATTATTGTTGTTGTTGTTGTTATACTTGGCATTCTACCTTTTAGCTACATCCTCAGCTCTTTTTATGTTTTTTTTTTTTTTAAACAGAGTCTTGCTTGGTTGCTGAAGCTGTCCTCGAATCTGCAATCCTCCTGTCTCAGCCTCCCAAGTACTGGGATTACAGGCATATGCCATGCCCAGTTTAACACAATATTTTGATATGAAACATATATTCTAAGTACAGAAGTGGACATTTGGGTTTTAGGGAGGCAGTATGCCCTGTGCTGTGTTACATGGTCATCACTGATAAACCATGTTTCTTTCAAGCATAATGCTCATCCTGAAGCAAAATTCTGAATCACTTCTGAGTCACCAAAGGAAGATTAAATTATGCACACTATAATTCCTGTTCTCTGAATTTTAATATATTTGAATTCTTTAGGAACTGTATTAGTCAGCTTTTCGTCACAGTTACCAAAACACCTGAGAGAACAACTTAGAGGAGGAATGGTTTAACATGGGCTCAAATTTTTGAGGTTCAGTCCGTGGTCAACTGGCTCCAAGGCAGAAACATCATGGTGGCCAACTGTGGTAGAGGAAAGATGCTCAGCTCGTGGCGGCCAGAAGCAGAGGAGGGAGAGAGAGAGAGGGAGAGAGAGAGAGCAGGCACAGATGTAGTCAGCAAGACCACACACCCCCAGTGACCTACCTCCTGCAGCCAGGCCCCACCTGCCTACGGTTACACCCAGTAAACCCATTTGAGTTATTAATCCATCAAAAAGGTTTACCCACTGATGAGCTCAGAGCCCGCATGATTCATCCACCTCTGAATGTTGCTGCACATGAGCTTTTCTGGGGAACTCCAGATCCAAACTGTGACAGTGGTGGACCAGCGAGGGCGCCGCGGCAACTCCAGCCCTGGTCTTCCTTCTGTCCTCCTCCCTGACTCCATCCTCCACCCTCCTGACAGAATTCAAGTAAAGAATATTCTTCTTCCAAAAGAGTTGTGATTATACCCTTGATTGATCAGATAACTCCTCTCCCTCAGCCAGACTTGGAAAAGAACCTTAGATAGGAGTGTTGGAGTCTGGATACTTAATTCCAAAAATACAGCTCCCATTTTCCAGAGCACATTTTTTATGAAAGAATTTATGTCTGTTTCAAAAGACATATGGGTGGTATGGGTTTTTATGACTTTGGTAAATTGCACCTGACAAAATAATGAGGCTATTAAGCTGGGGTCCTTGGGGAACGTGGGGGACCGTGCTGAGGGCAGGAGGGCACATTTAGCCAAGCTGAACGCACGACCTCTCCAGCTTTAGATCTGACCTCTGACTTCCGCGGTTTGGACCCATTCACTCTTGTGAATTCTTTGTTCTAAAAACAACTTGAGAAAAAATGAGCGCGCTCTCCTAGGCATTGAGAGGCTCTTCGAGGTCAAGTGTACGTGACTCAAATTTGCATCAGTCAGAGACTGTCTGGAGACAGAGGGAATGGCCTAGGTGAAAGGTGCAGTTGTGGTGTTGGCCCCTCCTGAAACAGCCATCGCTATTGAAGGAAGCTTTTTGAGAGGGCTCTTCCTCCTGGGTGTGCAGGGATTTCTCCATCTCCTGACACCAGACCTGCTCAGTCCCAGTTGTAACAGTCCAGGAGGCTCCGCCTCTGCCTGGAGGTGCAGGGAGAAAGGCAAACCACTACCAAACACACTCTGTAGCAACTCGGGACCATCAAAGAGCGCCCATTATGCTCTCAGTTATGTGAACTCCTTGCTTTGCAAGATCCTGTGTGAAAGACACATGGATTTTGTGAAAGGGAAAATATTTCAAGCAGTATTTGGAACTGCTTCAGAGCCCTGCAGAATTGTGGAGCTCCTCACTCAACCAACCCAGCAAGCTAATATTATAGTAATTCAGGATATAGTCAATAGACATTAAATCAGGTTATCTGGATGAGAATGGGGTAAACAATCATTACTTGAAGATACATTGATATGTCATTCAACAAACATATAGGAAAGAATCAAAGAGGGTTAAAGAATAGGAGAAATGAGGAAAAACAAGGAAGAAATTAGGATCAAGGAAAGAATAAGGAGACTAGAAAGAGGATTGAGCAAAGAGAGGGAGGAAGAAAATTAGCCCACGCACAGCTTTACACCGGCACAGGGGATCACGCTCTGGCCAGTGGCACAGCCACAATTAAGTGCATTTCAGCGTGACACTGTAGAGGGAAACACTGGAGATGCATCTATTTAATTCTAACTCTTCAAATTATTTAAATAGCAGACGTTATTTAGAATCTTAAAGAAAATGTTTATAGATAATTACCTAAAGAAAGGAAATAAAAGTTATCCTGGATTTTCATACCTTACTGGAAAAGATAACTTGAAAGTGTGAAATAATAGTTTTACCCTGTAATATCTTCAGGAGTATAAGAGGAGAGAAGAAAGCCATGAGCTTAAAGAAGATGGATATGCACAAGCCACAATTTTTAGAAGAACAGCTCGGGAAACTGTAACTATTTCAGGATAGATGCTGTATTTGATAAAAGCCTATCAGATGGAACAAGGACACAGCTGTTAGGAACCACTGCTTTTGTGACCCAAGCAAGGATAAATGGGCACCAACAGAGAAAAGAACTGAGCAGCAGAGACAATGTCACAGAGGAAAAGCAAGAGTCGATGTGCGATGCCCTGACGCACGTCGGGTGAAAGCATAATAAAACAACACGGAGAAAACACTCGACCAGAGAAAGACATTTAAAACCCAAATTCAATTACAAACCACCAGCAGGAAAAAGACCAAAACTAGTGCTGAGCTCCTATTCAGTCAGACCTTCTATATCCACGTGGTCTATAAGAGGCTGCCTAAGAATGGCAAATGCTTTACTATTCTTATTTTTAAGAACCTATAAAGCTATATTCATTATAGCACCACAAATTGGTTGACCACATTCAGTAAATAATCTACATGGAACTGAAAACTCCTAGAAGCTTAATGCCTATTCTCCTCTATATAATTAGTTTCCACCTGGTTATACAGGTAACTCCAGCCTCAACCCTGACCTGGGTTTATTCAATCATAGGACACAACAGCATCCCAACTTTTTAAAGATCAATATTTCCTTTTATCACATTGAATCCAATGGCACATTAAAAGGATTTATACACAGTGAAAGAATTAGATATATACCAGGAATGCAAGGGTAGCTTGCCATAGGAAAACTAGTGACTGTGGTATACCACACAGAATCTCTGTCTCTCTCTCTCTCTCTCTCTCTCTCTCTCACACACACACACACACACACGCACACACACACACACACATATACACAAACACATACACACACACAGGATTGTCTCAATAGATGAAGAAATTGAGAAATTGCATTTGACAAAATTCAGTGCCGGATTATGATTAAAAAAAAAACATGGAGTACAAATGAGAGGGAACGTCTCTGACATAGCCAAGGGCAACACACAGCTAAGGTCTCACTCAAGAGTGAAAGACCAAACTCCTGCTAATGTCAAGAGCAAGGAAACGTGCATTTTCACGTGCTATGCAACACCGTGCTAGAAGTGTTAGCAGAAGCAATGAGGCAAGAAAAGGAAATGAAAGACTTCCACATCCACACAGGGAAGCATGAAGTAAAACTGCATGTGTAGATGACAATGAAAGACTTCCACATTCACACAGGGAAGCATGAAGTAAAACTACATGTGCAGATGACATGATTCTACACACAGAAAAGCCCATAGAATGCACACGCACACTAAAAACCTGCTGGAACCAATGAACAAATCCAGCATAGTTGCAAGTTACAAGATCAAGATCAGCACACAAAAATAAGTTGTGTTTCTATACACTAGCCACAAATTATCTAAAAAGGAAGTTAAGAAAGCAACTCCATTTACAATATCACTCAAAAGAACAAAACACTGGGGAACAAATTTAACAAATGAAGTAAAAGACTTGTATACTGAAACTACCATTGCTTAAAGAAACTAAAGAATATCTAAATAAATGGAAAGAAATCCCATGTTTATGAACTATAAGACCTAATATTGTTAATATGACATATACCTCCAAATGATTTATAGATTCAATGCAATCCCCATCAAAATCCCAATGGCATTTTTACAGAAATGGGAAAGCTGATCCTCAAATTCACAGGGGACTGCAAGGCACCACAAATTGCTGAAACAAAGTGGGAGGACTCATAATTTCAAAACCTATTACAAACCTCCAGTAATCAAAACATCCTGGAAATATCATAAAGACAGACACAGGACTGGGGATGTAACTCAGTGGTAGAGCACTTGCCTAGCATGCATGAGACCCTGGGTTCAATTCCCAGCAACACACACACACACACACACACACACACACACACACACACACACACAAAGACATAGATCAATGGAAAGATATTGAGAGTTGAGGACTGAACCCAAATATCTATGTCCAAATGATTTGCCATGTCATCAATGGGGAAAGAATTATCTCTTCAACCAGGTCTGCTAGAAGTGGATAATCACCTACAAATAATGAGGCTAGACCCCACTTACAAAAATTAATTCACAATGGATCAATGACCTAAATATAAGGGATCAAATTATAAGACACTTAGAAGAAAATACAGATGTAAATCTTCCTTGGCACACAAAGAACAAGCAACAAATTTTTTAAAAGATAAATTTGACTTCATAAAAATTAAAAACTTCTTTGTGGAACGTGGGATTGAGCCCAAGCAGGGGTATTCTACTGCTAAACTACATCCCCAGCCCTTTTTCTGGTTTTTGTTGTTGTTGTTGTTGTTTTGAAACAGGGTCTCTCAAAGTTACTGTGCACTGGCCTCTAACCTTAGATCTTCCTGTCTCAGCCTCCCATGTACTTGGGATTACAGGAATGCACCTGGCAAAAAATTAAAAACCTTTCAACATCAAAGGGCATTATCAGGAATTCATAATCTACAGAATGGGTGAAAATGCCTAAAAACTTGTATATCTGATAAAGAGGTAATATCTGAACAATTAGTGAACTTTTATAACCCAACAATAAAAAACAAATGACCGACTCTGAAAATGAACACAGATTTGAACAGACATTTCCCCAGAGGAGATACACAAATGGCCAACTAACACATGAAAAGATGTTAAAGAAATGCAAATCAAAACCACAGAGAGATTTCTCTTCACACCCACCTGAACAGCTTTAATCAAGAGGATGAAAACCAGTGTGGACGAGGATGTGAGAAATAGGAACCTAAGAACATTCCTGATGGGAACGTGATACGTTGCCCTGCTGTGGGATGCATTCTGGCAGTTCCACACAGAATTGTCCATGAAATTATGTGAACCAGCAATTCCTCTCCTAGGTACATGCCCAAGAGAAATGAAATATGTCTCCGCAGAAACTTGTGCATAAATGTCTATAGTAGGGTTGTTCACAACAGCCAAAGGGAAGGAACAACCCAAATGTCCATCAACAGATGAATGGGAAAAACAAATTGTGGTATGTACATACAATGGAACACTCTTCAGTCATAAAAAGGAATAAAGTACTGATAAATGCTAGAGCATGGATGAATCCTGAAAACATGATGCCAAGTAAAAGAAGCCAGACACAGCAGGTCACATAGTGTGTCGTTCCTTTTATATCACTTATCTAGCACAGGTACACCTACAGAGACAGAAGGCAGATTGGAGATGAGCATGGACAAGAGACTCCCTACATGTTCTCTGTCCTATCATTCTGAAATTCTCATGTGTAAATATAATGAACCTCCAGGATTAGATATCTAAGTTTTGTATCTTTTCTCTCATATTTTCTTTTTATTTTTTAGCTCCAGTTTCTGAAAGATTGCAACAATTTTTTCCAACTCTTAATTACTGAGCATCACCTTTTAGTTATATGTTTTTTTAATTTCTAAGAGTTTGTCTTTTTCATCTGAATGTTCCTGTCCTCTAACACTTTGTTCTCATTTGATGGTTATGATGCCTTTTCTAATTTCCTTCAAGATATTAGCAATCATTTTTCCTCTGCTTGTAAAGACTTCAATTTTGCATACTTGTTTTTATTGTCTATTTTGTTCTTACCTTTCCTACTAGAATGTTCATAATACATCCAGGAGTCGCTACTGTTCTAGTTAACAGGGAGGCATCAAACACCTGATGAATGGGCACCCACTGATGCCCAGGAGAAGTGCTGGGAGCATCCCTGGGCAATCCCATCATGGGAACACCAGAGGCTGCAAGCATGCATTCTGAGACAGCGACTACAGCACCAGGCACGCCCCTGTGGACCACCTTCCTCGTTCAGGTGCTCATGGCCTGGCTGACACACCCTCCTGCAGCATGTGCTGTCCACATACACTGCTATACTGTAGCACAGCCTCCGCCCTGCAGTGAGTGCCAGCGGCTTCAGGGGTAAAGCAGATTGTGCAGCTGGTAATAAGGGCTCCAAGCTCTGTGAAGCTTCTTTACTTTGGAAATCTCCAGGGCTAGATGTGGGGAGCACACTGCCTGCCTCCCCTTGGTCGTGAGCAGTCCCCTGGGGAGCAGGTAGGTGGCATCACACCCTCTGCAAGGACAGTTGCCTTCTCTGAGGCCAGCCTTCCAAGTACAGCTACGCTGGGGACTCCACAGTTCTCTGTCCCAGAGCAGCCTGTGATGGGCCCAGGATCTCTTGCTGAAAAGGAAAAGCACCAAGTCTAAGCTCTGTGGTGAGGGGAGAGAGCCTGGGGGTGGGAGCAGCACCCCTAGGAACTGGGTGAGACTGGCCCTCGCCTGCTTTCCACCTTGCATGGGCCAGCATGCAGCTCCCCCAATCCTCACACCAGCCCCCGAGCATATGTGGCCACCGCCAAAGCCCCGGCGAGCACATGCCCCTGGTGCTTCCAGCAGGAAGCTCTGGATGCTCAGCCTGCTGCAGAGAAAACCAAATGAGAAATGCCTGATTTTACATGAAGTTCAATGTGCACACGAGCAGGTTGGGAATCACATCAAGAGGAACATCCTGGAGCCTCAGCCCTGAGAGCGTGGGTCAGTGCAGCACAAGACCCACGCTGCGTGGTGGCTTGGGTTGTGGCCCCCTGGCAGGGACTGGCAACTGCACACCTGCCCTCTGTTCTGGGTGAGGTGGAGCGGAGGGTGCTGGCTGGAGTGCAAAGAGCTGGCATTCGGCTGAGCCAGGTGAGGGCTGCAGATTGTGTATAGAAAGCAATTACATTTTTAAACATGCACAGCGTTATTTTTAACCTCTTACAGTCCTTTCTCGTTTTCGCTGTTCAGAGGCAATTTCAAACCTATTCCTTCTTTGTTAACTTTGGAAAAGTAGACAAAGACACTTACTGCAAATTGTGAATGAAAAAGCAAGGGACATCACCAAAGGAGAGGGGCCCCTGTGCTGACAAAAGGAAGAGGAGAGCAGACCTGAGGGGGATACCTGAGTCTGTGGAGGGTGCACCTGAGGGGGGCGCCTGAGTGATGGAAGGGCACATCCTTCTTTGAACACGAAGCCCAAGTGCTCTCTTGCGCCTCCTGTGCTCCCTGGCACTGAACTGAAGCCTCCTCTTGCCTACTTGTGATCTGTGGTCCTGAGGAAATCTCTCTCCCCGGCTTCCCGGTCCCTTCCTGAAGCCGTCCACTGCCTCTCTTCAGAGCGGGCTGAGAAAGGTGCTGGGGGCTGAGGTGTCAGGAGGGGTGTGTAGAAAGGGCCTGGAGGAGGGAGAGGGGCAGGCAGACCAGTTACCCCACTCTACAGGGTCGGGATGGGACGGAGGCCTGCGGGGTGAGAATTTCATATGTGGCAGGTCCAGTTGAGCATTTCTTTCACTTTAAAAATAAGAACCAAACAAAAAATGCCATCTTCATTTCCTCCAGAAGAGTACATCAAATATGTTGGGCTCCCATGGTGTGTGTGTGTGTGTGTGTGTGTGTGTGTGTGTGTTTCTTTAAGTACAGAATTGATGCTTTTACTTATTTTCTGCTGTTTTTGAGGTTTTCTTAAACTGTGGTAAATGTTCATGTGGTCAAGCGTGCTGACCTGAAGGACATGTTTGGTATTTTGTAAATACACAGCCATGAACCCACGGTGCCAGTGGTGTTTCCTGCAGCAGCTGTAACAGATTACTGCAGAGCTGGTGGCTCAAGCCAGCACACATTTGTTCTTACAGTTCTGGCAGCTGGATGTCCACAGTGGGCCCTGGGGCCATGCCTGCTCTGGCCTCTGTGGGCAGATACCCTTCTTCCCTCCCTCCCTCCCTTCCTGACATCTGGGGCTCCCCTGTCCCTGAGTCACACTTCCTTCTCTTCTCTGTACTGTGGTCTCATCTTCTTCCTTCATCTTCAAACCCCCTCTTACCAGGACACTTGTGGCCACAATTAGGTCTCACCAGATAGACAAGGATGATGGAGAATTTCAAGATCCTTAACTTAATCACATCATGAAGATCCTCTTCTGAGTAAAGCCCATAGGCTCCAGGGTTAGGACCCGGTGTCTTGGGGACCATTGTTTGGCCACCCATACCAGTCAACACACATCAGCGCCTCTGCCAACCCAGAGAGTTCCTCTCGGCCTGGTCCAGATGCAGCTGCCATTGCCAGACAGCCACTGCTCCGGTGACCCTCAGCATGGTACCCGTTCTTCAGCTCCACGTGAAGGGAATTGGGCAGCGCACAGTCCTTTATCCTAGCTCCTTTTACTCAGCAAACATCCCTACATCTCATACACACCAGCAGTGCATCCCTGGAGTTGCTCAGCAGCAACATGGTGCCTGAATACCTCATATTAGTAGATCTACTTCCCTGTGCACAGTTATCTGGACAATTTACAGCTTTGGGCAATGATGAGTAATGTTACTACAAACATTCTAGAAAGGCTCTGTTTTGGACATATGTGTTCATACTTCTTAGGTTAATAGCAGAGAGGTATCAGAGTCATATAGCAGTTGTATTTGTGCCTTGTAATAAACTGAATCATGTCACATAGTATGGAGGACTTCAAGGAGCACCCCCACCACCACCCAACATTTGGTATGTTGATTTTTTAATTTCAGCCAGTGGCATCACTCTGTGGCATTATTTAATTAATTTTCATTTATTTTTTTATATATTATTTATTTATTTATTTATTCATTTATTTTTTGTGGTACTGGGAATTGAACCCAGAGGCATTCTACTGCTGAGCTACAATCCCAGCCCTATTCTATTTTTTCTTTATTTTGAATCAGGATCTCACTAAGTTGCTAAGAGTCTCACTACATTGCTGAGACTGTCCTCAAACCCGTGATCCTCCTGTCTCAGCCTCCCAAGTACTAGGATTATGAGCGTGCGCCACCACGCCCAGCTAGCATTCATTTATATTACCTAGCATCTCATGTTTTTGAGCACCTTTTCATGTTTTTATTGAACTGGTATGTAATCTTTAATGGATTTTCTATATGAGTCACTGACATGTTTTTACTTGGTTACATATTTTTATTGATTTGTTGGAGCTCTTTGTATAATTCCTATATAAGCCCTTTTTCTGATATACACTTTGTGAATATTCTCCCCCAGTCTATGACTTGGTTTTGTATTTTGTTAATGATGTACTTTAAAGAGAAGAATTTTCAAGTTTTGACACAGTTTAATTTTCTAATCTGTTCCTTGTAAGGTCAGTGCCTTGATTTACTCTCTTTAGAACACCTTTGCAGCTGGGCGTGGTGGTACATCCTTGTAATCCCAGTACTCGGGAGGCCGAGACAGAAGAATCGCAGGGCTGGTGGTATAGCTCAGAGGTAGAATCCCACTGGGTTCAATCCCCATTACCAAAAACAAAAACAAAATAAAAAACACAAAAACAATTTTGCATACTCTGAGGTTGCCAGAATATTCTCCAATGTTTTCATCTAGAAGCTCTGGAGTTTTCACTTATATTTTGTGAATGAACTGCAATTTATTCACAGGTGTGGTGTGGTATGGTGTGGTGTGGTCTGGTGTGGTGTGGTCTGGTGTGGTGTGGTGTGGTTTGGTGTGGTATGGTGTGGTGTGGTAGGGATGGAGGTTTGGTTTTCCCACCATTTACTCTGAAGGTCTAGCACCATCTAAAAAGCCCCCCCCCATCAGCTCAAGGATATTGGCCATCTGCAGGGCCCTTCCTCAGCCACCTGCTGCAGCCCGGAGCCGCCTGTGGCCCCAGCACACACACGCAGGGAGTGAGTTTTGCAACCAGGTAGACCGGTCCACTGACTCATTCTTATCAAAAGTATTTTAGGCTATTCTGGGCCCTTTGCATTTCCATGTAAATTTTAGAATTAACTTGCCATTTTTTTTTTAAAAAAAAAGCAACCTGTTGATATTTTGGTTAGGGTTGTGTTGATTCTAAAAATCAACTTTTGGATATTTAAATTCTTAACAAAATTAAGTCTCTAAATTTAAAAAAATAAGTAGCACATTTCTCCATTTACTTAGTTCTTTAATTTCTTTACATGTCTGGACCATTTTTGTGAAAGATGAGTCTGAATATTTTATATCTCTTCTTGATTCTATTAAAAAGTTTATACTTGATTGATGCTACTTTACACTTGATTGATGCTACTATAGAGGAATACAATTAATCTTTAATTTGTTTTTATCTTATGGCCTTACTATATTTGCTTGTTGATTCTAGTAGTTATTTTGTGAACTCCTTGGACTTTTCTGCATAAACAATTGTGCCAGATGTGAACAAAGGCGCTTCCATTTCTCCCTCCTGTCTGTGCCTTTCCTTCTCACGTCTGCACTGGCTTGGAGATCCAGAACAGTTCTGACCTGACGTGGTCAGAAAGAGCATCTTGCTCCCGTTTTACTATTTCACCACTAAGAGAGCTGTGGGTGTCATCGGCGCCCTTTACCATCCTCAGGATTTCCTTTGTATTCATTTGCACTCCATGAAAGTGTTTAAGTCATGAATGAGTATTTAATTTTGTCGAATATTTTCTGGATTTATTGAAATAATCATGTGATTTTTCTTCTTTATTCTGCCAATATATGTACACTGATGGTTTTTCAAATGTTAAATTGACCTTCCATTCCTGGCATATATTATGCTTGGCAATGCTTTGCTATCCCTTTATTTGGCAATAAGATTTTTGAGATTATGCTCATGAGCAATATCACTGGTCTACATTTCTTGGTTGGAATGTCCTCGTCATGTTTTGTCACTAGGGCTTGTGGACTTAGGGATATGTAGAAGAGACATATAGAATAATTCTTTCTGCATCAGAAAGAATTTGTGTAAGTTCTCATTTCTTCCACAATTCTTCTGGATTTCACCATCCAGGCTCAAAGTACCTCTGTGGTAAAGTTTTGTGATAAGCTTCAATACCTTTTAGTGTAAAAGTTCCAAATCTTTATTGGATACATGGTTATTCAAAGTGTCGTATCTTTTTGTGTCAATTTTAGTAAACTTATCTGCCAAAAAAATTCTCTATTTCATTTATCAGACTTATTGGAATAACTTTGTTCACAATGTTTCTTTATAATCTTTCTGAATTATACATAATTCACATCGATATGCCCTCTTTCATTTGTGAAATTGGTAATTTATGTTTTGTTTTTTAATATACTTTTATTAGTACACTGTAATTATACATCATAGTGAGGTTCAAAGTGATACAAACATACATGTGCACAGCATTTGGTGTGTTTCCCTCTAAATCCTACCCCACTACTCCTTCTACCCTCCCTGTACATGTTACTGAAATTGGTAGTGATATTTTCATATATGGATATAGCATTATTTGAACTGTTTCCTTCACCTCTCCCAATCCCCTTCCACTATTCTACTAATCTCTCTCATTTATCTGAAGGTCCCTATTTATCTTGATTAGTATTGCTAATAATTTATAAATTTTGTAATTCCTTTCAAAGAACAAACAGTCATTTACTTATCTTTAATGTTTGTTGTTTTATGTTTTACTTATTTTAGTTATTATTTCTTTTATTCTATTAATTTGGGTTTAGTTTACTTCTCTTTTTTAGATTTTTACATAAAAATGCAGAACAAGTGTAGGCTAATTCTTTTTCTATTATCAGCATCAAAAGCTGTGAATTTCCTTCTAAACACTAATATTACTATGTTTATTTTCATAGAGTTAAAATGTTCCTAATTTCCCAGTGTTTCTATCCTTTACCCATGAGCTATTCAGAAGCTCGTTGTGTAGTGCCAAGTGTTTGGGAGTTTTTTAGAAGTTTTATCTATGCCTATAGATTTCTGAGAAAAGAATGTTAGAGACCTCCACCACAGTTTTGGATTTGTCTCTTCCTACCTTCCATGGTGGCACGTGTCCCCATTCATATTGACGCTCTGTATCTAACTACACAATTGTTGATCATTGTTATGTCTTCCTCAGAATGTGACCTTTTTATTATTTGAAACATTGTGTTATTCAGTTTTCTGTCTCTGAAAAAAATACTTCAAGGAGGAAGGGTTTATTTTGGCTGATGAT
Organism: Glis glis; assembly: GCA_004027185.1. NCBI lineage: Eukaryota > Metazoa > Chordata > Mammalia > Rodentia > Gliridae > Glis > Glis glis. The sequence goes on along the minus strand of PVJS01002303.1, from coordinate 34,290 downwards.
TTCAGAGACTTCATTCCATGCTTTTCTGACCCCGTTGCTGTGGTCCTGAGGTGAGTCAGAGCTTCATGGCGGGTGTGGAAGCAGAGCTGCTCACCTCACAGGTGGCCAGAAAACAGAAAGTGGAAGAGATGGAGATAGAAAGGGCCTGGAATCCACCCAGGGACCTACTCCTCCTCTTGGAGTTTCCACCTCCAATGGTCCATCAACTGTGAACCATCTGTGCATTAGTCCACAGGGAGGTCAGAGCCCTCACGGTCCAGTCACCTCCCAAAACCCCACCCTGAACTCTGCTGCACTGGGAACCACGTCTCCACCACAAGCACCCTGGGGGCACTTCAGACCCAAAAAATAACAGAGGTCCTCCCAGACTATCATAGTGAGCCCATCACTAAGCCTGCAGCATCTGGTGCTCCTGCGGCCACACCACCTTCCTTATACTGATCTCCTGGCATGCTTTTTCCATTCTTTTACTTTCAGCTTATTTTTTATATGTAAAGTAAATCTCTTGGAGCTAAGTCTTACTTTTTATTCAATGTGACAATATGCATTTTGTGAAATATGAGGCCCATTTATACTTAGCATATTTATTGGTATGGTTGGATTCCCAACTTGGAACCCTAAGACCACCATGCTGATGAGACTCAGCTATCCTGATAAGTGAAAGCCAGATGGAGAATAATCAGGCCCTCAGCCTCAGCCAGTTCCTGCCCTCAGCCTGCAACCACCCCAGCTAGCGCCCCAGCCAGGCCCTGGCCAGCAGACCTGCACCTGCCACAGACACAGGAGAGGTCAGTGAACTGCCCCAGGCCAAAGTCCCCAGCTGTCTAACCCACACAAATACACCCTAAATAGCCTGAACTCATCGATATGCTTATCTTACTGGCTAATTAATTGATTACACTAATCTTCGTCTGATGTCTCAACTCTGACTTAAGTCCAAATGTTTCTTTGTCTGATACTTTTTCATAGTATGCATCTATTTAAGGTCTGTTAAGCCCACCCCTGGCTCATGAGAGCTTTTTGAGCTACATTTCATTCAATGGGTGATTTGTTTGAGGTTTTTGACTTCTAAGACCTCTGCCCATCTTCAGGAGATGAACTGTGTTCCTCTACCATCCCAAATCGCCCACCTGCACCTTCATTCTTATCACTAGGACCCCTATTTTTCCTTTAATATATTTATGCATTTGGGACCTTTGCCTTCCTTCAAAAAGAGACAGATCTTCAATTTTCTGTCAAAGCACCTTTTCTAGATAACAAAAATTCTCATTCATGTCTACTACTGAATCAGTCCATAAGTATGGACAACCACATCACTATGAAAAATTAATGGTGCTAAAATCAAGATACATGGAGATATCCACATGCTTTCATATGGTTGTCCTGAAGTTGCTCTAGCAGAGAATGAACTTACCCCAGGGAAAGAATCTAACCCATTAAAAAATTAATGCTTATTAACCTACAAATATATCAAAATATGACAGTTCATGCATCTAACTAAGGGGCACGTGTCATCAATATGTATCCATGATGAGCTCAACCTCAAGCTCTCTCTGTCTCACCAAGTCAGGGGAGGACCGAGGCTCTGCCAGCCAAGATGGGGCCCTCCACGTGGTCACAGGCTGCCAACACTGGTGGGAGCTCCCATGCCCTTGCCAATTACTATACAAAAGAAGATTTGCACATAAGTGCCTTCAACATTTCATGTATCAATAAAAAAAGAAACAAGATGTTCACTTTGGTAGCATTTTTGGAGCCTGAGAATTATTGTCCAATGTAAAATCCAGGGTTCCTAAGAAACAGCTCTGGAGCCTAGAATATTAGACACTGCTGTTTGTTAAAGCTGTATTTGTTTTTATGCCCTTACATTCTCAAAGCACAATGTTTTATTTATGGGAACTCTATATAAAACTTGGAAAATTAAACAAAAACAAACAGACATGGTTTGCTTTTTAGTTGTGAGAGCTCAGAGATTGCCAGTTGGACACTGTGCTCCTGGACCTTCCTGGGCCACACCTCTTCAAGGACAGCAGGTAGCCATGGCAGAGGTGGTTAGCACTTACCACTGTCCCACATGACCAGTCATAAATGCATCTCGTGGACCTGACACAAGAGAGAAAGAGTTCTGGGCTAGCAGAAGGTGTCCTGGGGTGGGGAAGGTAGAAAATGATTTCTGGCTTCTAGGTCCTGAATCTACAAACCATGAAACTTGGTGCATCTGGAAACATTGAGTTCTATGATGCAAGATATGGGTGTGGAAGTCAGCCGAAGCCTGGGAGAGGTCCTGCCGCCAACTGGCTCTAGAAAGAGCCATCTCCCGCCCGCCCTGCTCACGGGACTCAAGCCAGGAGAGCATGATCTCTATATTCTCCCTGGTGATTCCAACGCCCCACAGGGTTTCTAGAGGTTCTCACTGTTTATGTGACCTGTGAGTCTGGAGGCCCACGGGCAAGGACCAACGGTAGGCACAGTCCCCTGGGGGCTGGTGTCAGTTCACACCACTCTTCGAAGCTTGCACCAGGTACCCAGTGCCAATCTGCAAACCTGCAGAGCAAGAGAACCCACTCTGGGCCACAGTGCAGGCTCCAGGAAGCGCTGCCCAGCTCGCTCTGGCCTCAGTGGAGCAGGCACCTCGCTAAGCCCTCGGCTCCTCTGGTCACAGACCAAACATGGGAAACACAGAGGATGGGAAAAACCCTCATCCTCCACATGAACCTCCACCACGTTCTGGGGTCAGATGTTTTCCTCCCACCGGCTCTCCTGACTCTGACTTGGGAGTGTGTGCAGGCAGTGCCTAGGGTCACTGTGAGTCCCATGCTTGGAGGACAGTCCCCAGCTAGTCACCGCCCCAACAAACCTCCACCTGCCCAGGACTCCCAGACTGCCTCATCTAGGAGTTTGTAAGGTCTCCTCCAGCTCTGAAGGTTTAGATTCTCAAAACCTGTGTGTCCATTCTGCCTTCTGCAAGGAGCAGAGGGTGACACCCTGCCACATCAGAGTCCCACCCCTCAGCCCAAAATGACACAGGACAGTTGATAACTGAAAACTGTGAGACTCCATCCTCACTGCCAGGACACTCAACCAAGAAGCCCCTTCACCAAGCGCTGAGGTTGTACTGTTGAGAAGAGCCTGAGAACTCTGGTGGAGAGGCACAGGGATCCGTCACAAAGTGCCTAGTGCTGTGAGCTTTGAAAAGAAAAAGGCCACAGTGACCACCATGGAACACAGGGGCCTGAGGCAACAGAGACACAGAACAGAGGCTTCTCCTGAGAGCCCAGCACATCTGTGAGTACAAGCCAGGACAGGTGATGGGTCTGCAGCCCCAGGCCCAGCTTACAAGAGGTCAGGAGGTCCTTTCTTCAGGTAACATTAACAGCAGGAAGACATTGCTTCCCCTGGCTGATAATCCCCTTCAAAACCCGCACATAAAGCAACTCCCACCAACGTGAGATTCTAGCCCTTCTTACCAATTTCCCATACTCAAACATATTTTCCTTTTCGTTTTGCTTCATGAAATTCAAAAATCAAAGCTCCGGATGCTACACACTCCTCCTTCCTCCTGCTCTTCAGGATCAGGGCATTCGAGGCAGCTGCTCTCCTGGACACTTCCAGGGCTGCAGACGGGCCTCATGACAGCCATTCTCTCAGGCTGCTTCTCACACCTACAGCCCTGCACTCCACCTGGTGCAAGAGTCAGGTGTGATGGCGGCCGCTGTAGGCTACTCTCATCACTTCAGATCAAAACAAGCATTGTCATGTCTAAAAATTGGCATTATTTTAGATACTTAATACCTTTTTAAATTTCCTTTATGACCTAGTTTTTAGCCTGAAAGAGTGGTGCCACTCTGAATTGAGCAGGAAGAAGACAGGCTGCCAGGCTCCTGGTTAATTCTTCTCATTTGTAAGTTTGTCCATACAGTCACCCCAGAGTGGGTGTGGAGCTGGGAATTGGGAGCATGTCAGGATCAGATGGCCTGAATACCACCCACGGCTCTGAGACTCTCTTTGGACAGGGTGCGTCCAAGCACCCAACACTCAAGGGCTTGAGCCTAGGACAAGCAGGTGGGACTTGTGCTTCGTGGAGGACATGGGACCAGTGAGCTAAGTTTACCATGGCCAAAGCAGGAGGGCCAGCATGAACTCACCATAAAAGCATTGGAGATGGAGGGAGGGTGTGCCCTGCTCCTCCCCTCTCAGGGACTCCAGGGACACCTGCACGTCCAGCCAGAGACAGCACCCAGCCCTCCAAGTGCTCCCAGGTTAATGCCAGGAAAATGAATGTATGCGTCTGTGTCTTCATTTTTTATGATTGTCAATGGGAGAAGAAAAGGGACCACCCACATTTATGGAAAAGCATTTGGATTCCTATTATCCCAGGGTTTGCAAAGTCAGGTTTCTTTCTTTTATAACAAAAACAATCAGTGGGGGTGCATACCTGTAATCGCAGTACTTGAGAGGCTGAGACAGGAGAATCACAGGTTCAAGGACAGCCTCAGGAAGTAGTGAGACTCTCAGAAACCTAGCTAGACCCTTTTCCAAAACAAAAATATAAAATAAAAAAGGGCTGGGGGTATAGCTTGGATGTAGAATGCCCCTGGGTTCAATCCCCAGTACCGAAAAAAAAATCATACTTTTTAAAATATCCGCAGACGCCATTAAAAAGGTGCAGAGCTGTGTAGCACACTCCCAGCGGCCCCCAACCCTGTCAGAGAGAAGCGCCAGGGCCTGGCTCCACATTCCACATCCCCTTTGGAGCTGGCCCTCGCTCTGAGGACTCCTAAACCCAACAGAAGCCTCTGGGTACCATGCCCCACCCTAACCAGTGGGAAGCGGGAGTCTCTCCTAAGTTTTACCTGCAAAAGGTTAAGTTTCCCCTCCATGCTCTCCCCCTCCATCATCTGGGTGAGAACTCAAGCGAGCTGGAGGTGGCCGCCTCACCTGCTCAGTGTGCAGTGTGGGGCCCTCCGGGGAGACAACTCCATCGGGGTGTCTGGTGTGTCTGATTCAATCTGAAGTGAAACCCACGTAGTAATCGCTGTCTCACAATGAGCACTTGCAGCGTCAGTCAGCGTCCTGCTGCAGGCAGGCAGGGCAAAGGGAGGCGAGGACACGGGGCTGGGTCCCATCCTGCCTCCAGGAGGGGTGGCTGGCCTCACTCCAGCCTCCCTGCCGCACAGGACTGCTGTTTATATCTGGGTGCTTTTCCTGTCGCTTGCTAAGCCACCAGGGGAAGATGGAACATTCTGGTACTGGTGGTACAGAAGTGATTTGGCCAGAGGCCAAGAAAGTGGCCCATGGGCTGCCATGCCCAGCCAACCACGGAATTCTGCCTTTATTTGGGTACCAGAAGAAAGATACAAATGAGAAGGAAGAATGGAAGCTGCAAACATCCGTCTTCAAGGAAAACTCAAGTTCTTTTTGAACATGTGGGCCGAGGAAGAAGGCTCCTGTGATCCCCCGGCTTCCTGGCCTTGCACACACCCAGCAGATGTCTTGCATTACTAGCAGAGTGCTGTGTGGCAGGAGGCTTGTCTGATCAGTGTTCATTAAACATGGACATATAAGGGGAGCCAGATCCTTGGCCGGCCCATCCTTTCCATCAGGCACAGACACTTAACAGTGATTTACACTCGGGGCGAGTAAAATGAATATATGTGTCCTGATATTACCATGTAATTGGCTAGTTCTCTCTTCAAAAGGTAGAAGAAATGTTTTGTTATTTCTCTTTCTTGAAACAGACTCTCTATTTTTTTTTCTTTTTGACTGACTCCAGATTCTACAGGCATCTGGTTGTTGTTCTGCTCTGAAAAAATATAAAAATGAGGGTTCTTAGTCTCTTTTTCCTCCTGTTATCACTATTGCATCCATGACTTAAATTTCAAATGTATGCATTACTAAACTCAAAGGTTTATCTCTGTAAAACAAAGCTGATAAGTTGTGAAGCAGTAGGAAACTTGAATCTCAGAGGATACAAGCCAAAAAATTTTTTTACAAAAATAGGAAAACTTTTTGCTGAAATGACAGCTAAGTCTAGTGAGCTGACAGGGTCCAGGTGCTGACCTCCGACATTGTCTCTGACTGAGTGACCCTTGCATATGCAATTCTGCCATCAAGAAGAAGATTCAACAGAGGTCCAAAGAGGTGCTGCCGAGAGGAGATGGGATGAGAAGGGGGGTCACCGGACAGAAGCAGAGACCCTGCAGGCAGGTGCGGAGCTGGGATAGGTCACCAGCACACACCTTAAGTCAGATTTCCTTCCCACCTTCCTGGATGTGTGTCCTTCATGTGGACTGTCGGTGCCCCAGCCAGGACAGGCCACACAGGGACCTGGCGCGCTGGACGCTGCATCAGCTCAGTCACACGGCCCCGGGACCCTCCACAAAACCCCTGCCACATGGACAGGGCTGATATGGACAGGCTCTGATTTTTATCCTTAATAAATGCATTAATTAAACTGAATCCTTAAACTCTCCTCTCCTGTGTAGGTTGAAAGATCTGACTACATAACAGAAAGTGACTTAGCTGAAGTTGAAGAATACCATTGACTAGTCATTGTCACACTTCCAAGTGTGCGTGGAGCCCCTGGGGGCCTCAGGGAGCCTCCCATTCCACACCGAAGGCAGAGACCACAGGTCAAGCTGCTGCCTGGGTGACACATGACCCATGCAAGGCTGGGACCAAGGTCCTGTCCTGCAAGGGGACCACGCAGCACTGCAAGCTCATGGATCCCTGGTCTCCATCTGTCTCCGTTCGCCACTCAGAGCATGTACCCCACCACTTTCTTACCTGGCCTGGATCAGCTGAGCAAGTTGTTTCTAATCGTGGATTTAGACTAAATTTTCGTTCCATTCATTTAGCCAGATTGACCTGTGATGGGTGGTTTAGGAACAGACACAATTTCTTCCACCCATTCATATGTGTGTCCAACGATGCTCTCAGACCAAGGTGGGTGGTAAGAGATGGACTGACTCCTTCCACAGCCCCCATTTTGGCTTATAAATATCTCTTCACAAATGAGTCAAAAATTTTATTTGTGTTCTATTAAGTAGAGCCTTCAAATCACCTAAGTAAGCATATTTGATTTGAAAAGAATCACGAGTCTTTGTAACTGAAGCTTCTTCCCAGTGGCTTGTCTGAAATTTTCACTCTTGGTGAAACAGCGTAAAGGCTTTGCTTCAATCGCTCGGGAGCATTTGCTGAGTGTCCACTATGTTTTAATCATTCAGGTAAAAAGAATAGTCTGCCGAAAACAACACAAATCTACTCTTGCTCTTCTGATGCTTACAATCTAGACAGAAAAGCTGGCCAGCCTTTCTGATGGTGGACTTCATCAAATGCCATTCAGCAAGGCCCCAGCCTGTAGCACCCCTGCCAATGCAGGGGCAGATCCACTGAGGAGCACGTGGAGCCTTTCGGAGGATTGCAGCAATGAGCTAGAGTAAAGGACTTGGCTTTGGCCCCACAGCTCAGGCCACTGCTCAGAGACTGCTGGCTGAGAAGGTCTCTGCTGCCAGATGCCGTGTGGCAGCTGCTTTGCCCAGCCACTCCCACCATGCACAGGACACACTGCCATTAGCATGTCGTTGCAGACACTTCTGATAAAGTCCACTACAGAAGGCACTGATGTCCTCAATTTGATGTGCAAAAAATAATGAATCATTTTTCCTTCTTTCTCCTCTTCTCAACTCAAACAAATCCTTTTCATAAAACTCAAGAGGAAAAATCAGTTAAATGTCTAGTAAATGCACTTAGGAACAAGAAGGAAATCAACATCTCAGGCACGACACAGGTAGCAATCGGAGCAAGCTGCCTGACACCAGCCAACACACAGGGAGATTCCTCCAGCACAGTGGGAAAGAAGCCCAGCCAGGTGTGGCAGTGCGCGGCCTGCCCTGCAGTGCCCAGGCCATGACAGCTACAGTGCGTTTCCAATCTGGGGAACAGAACCTCACCCCATCAAGGTTGTCAGTAGAGACAGCCCTCCCCAGCACAGGAGGCTGACTCTGGACCCTCTAGTGACAGCAATTGCTGTAGGAGATTTCGAGGTCATAGGTTCCACCCGAGCTCTACAGAGAACAGCAGCCCAGGCCTGGCCACCTAGATGGGAGGAAGTGAGGGGCAATCACTCAGAACTCCTGTCCAGAGGAGTCCAGCAGTGAGCATTTGTCTTGCTGGCCTTCACAATCTGTTTCCTTTGGATTCACTTAATGCACAGGGCTGTTATGAGCCTCTGAGCTGCAGCAAATGCTCCCTTTTTGATAACGACTCTCCCAGGATTAACAGAAGGTAAGAGGCCCACTGGCTGACAAGCCCCGGAGCCAAACACAGGCCCCAGTGTATTCTGCCCTCCCTGCAATTTCTTTTTTCCATCTGAATTGAATTCCAGATGTTTACAAGCACAACGTCTGTGTTGTGCTCTCGATGCAGCAGGCGGTGAAAAAGTCCACACAGGAGCCATGGCCGTCACAACCGGGCAGCACGAGCAAGGCCATCCCATAAAATCACCATGTATACACACAAGCTCGCCATGCTCGGTAAGTTACAGTCGCAAGCACAACACAGACACTGTCCTACCACTCCATGCCCTGCCACCTCTTCCCTGAAAATTCATCTCTGGTCTTTTTTATGCATGTTTTTGGATGCTGAATTCTTATACTGGCAAAATCCAATTCTGGGTCTGCTGCCTGCTCCCCAGTGCCTGTGGGAGCTTTGTGGAGGCTCCATGCCCCGATTTGTATTTACACGGGGTCATCACAGTGACCTCTCAGGGCATGAGGGGAGCCAGGCAGCCCACAGCCCCCACTGGTTGTCCTCCTGTCCAGCCTCATCATTAATGCATGTTATCACACATGCCTTAAAATAAACACAACTAAGCAGAGAGACTAAACCAACTCAGGTGGATAGACCCAAGGTCCTGTGAACTCAGGAAGGTGAGTCCCCTTGGCAGATTGGAATCATAACTTACGTGGTTCTGACACATGGCCATCCAATTGTTGTTTAAGTTGAGATGGTAAGTCACAGTCTTGTGATCTCTTTCAATTATGCTGATCTTGATACTGTCATGCACATAGCTGATCAATCCTTTAGACTAGTGTTGGCTGTTTCTAATTCACTTTAGGGAAAACTTCCATTTTCTCATTATCTTTGTGGAATGGGTCACATTTCTGCTGAGAACAAAATACCTTCTGTGACCATTGCGAGCTGAAGTAAAAGTGGGAAGTAAAGCAGGCTGCAGCCTGGGCATTGAACACGTTGTGTTTCCCAGGGATTCAGTTCACTTCCTCAAACCTACAGAACTATACTGAGGCAGTTATCAGTGAGTGTAATTAATGTGCTTTCCATTTTATTATTTTGAAATTTTTCTGGAATCATTGAAAGAGATGGTTTAGCCTGTAGAGAAGGGAAATCTTGCACATCATGGACATGTGCTCCTGAGTTAAATGGTCAGTCTCATCCAGCATGGATTTCCAATCAGGCTCTGCGCCAGGCTGCTAAGGGAAAATGCCGATCTCTGGATAAGCAAGAAATGTTCAGTAGAAACCCTCGGGCAAAACAGATGAGATTTGTTCTCTTAAAAAGCATATAAAAGATGCAGGAGTTACTTCTTAGGGGCTGGAGCAGGGGTGGAGAAGAGGTGGAGATGGCGGCACTGGTTCCTCCCTGTGTGGAGGAGTGCAGCGACCAGCACCAGGCGTTCACCCTCCCAGCCTCAGAGGAGTCCAATGAGTGGGGCCTGGCTCCTTCTATGTAAATCAAATGGCAATGTCTCTCCCTCTGAAGTGTATTCTTCATGTTACTGGTGTTATCCAACAAAATACAAAGAGGAATACAATATCATTGTGTTCTCTTAGGTGTATCTTAGATAAGCTCAGCCATTGACACAGCACAATAAGTAACTGCAGATAATGTAAAATAAGAAAAAAAAATTCGGGGTGGGGGGATTACAACATGAAGCAGAAGTCCTCGTTGTAAGACCCCTAGATCATAGTCTCATGGCCAGCAAAAAGACCAAAATTTAATGCAAATTGAATTTCATGTAACAGAAGCATAAATTGAGTAGTTACCATGGCAACGCCAGCCTGGCGGATGCTCTTGTTGAGTCCTGTGTCTTGATAACCCCTTGCGCCTCTTACCCTCTCTCAGAAATACTAAGCCATGTGGGACCAAGCATTTCCATAACAAATAAACAGAAAATATCAAATACATTTAACAGAGCATTATTTTTGTTGACCAGAATTTGCAAACTCACTCATATGCGTAATGTCAGGGAGTGACCCTAGGGTTGGGTCCTTGGGTGGACTAGCTCTGGCAGGCCCCTGACATCCTGGACCCCCAGTCCCCAAGTCCACATTCTCATGCAGCCCATCTGCAAAGTGGAGGTGTTCAGACTTCATCCTGTTGCTTTTCCTGAAGCCCAGAGACACCCGGCCCAGCCCCTTCCTCCACCTTTACCCCAGCCACCCCAAGAGCATGCTTAGCCATGCGGCCACCAACCCATGCTCTCTCTATGAGATGAGCCTGCATGACCATCTCATTTACACAAGAAACAAGAAGCCAGTGGAAGGAACAGGAAAGCCCCTCCACATCTGCATCTTGGCTACTGAAGTACTTGGCTTCTGGGAGAGCTGAGAACAGATAAGTAATTTCCAACTGTTTTTAGGCAGTGAAACTCACTTTTTCCCAAGTTTAGTAATAGGCAAAGTCCAATTTAAAAAAGCAGAATTGTTACAGATAGGAGAGGTTAGGCCCTCACCCCAGGTTGCTGGGGCTCCTGTGTAGGCCGAGGCTCTGCCACACAGTGCAGAACTCCACAATTATATCAATTAACACCACAAAAAAGAAACAAATGAAGATTTTTAAGCCACGTGTGGTGGCGCATGCCTGATCCCAGGTTGGAGGACAGCCTTACCAACTTAGTGAGACCCTGTTTCAACATAAAAAATAAAAAGGGCTGGGCCGAGGTGTAGCTTAGAGGTAGAATGCCTCTGGGATCAATCCCCAGTACCAAGGGGGAAAAAAAAAAAGATTTACAAATAACTTTCAAGCACAAAAAATCCTGCTACCTCCAAGATGGAGATAGGTCCCCCAGAGGTGACCACCTCATACATATAAGTCTGAAACACACATGTGTGTCTTATGTGTAATTGTGAGTCACTTCTGAGTTTTGTTACAAAAGTTATTGCTAAATCTTTCATTTTCAACTTTTAGTTCTACTATGGTCTGAGCTATAATTATTTGGTGTTTGAACAGGATATATGTATTATCAGCCTTGGGAATAAAAATGCAGAAGTCCAGATGCAGAAGTGGGGGGAGAGGAGAGACCTGCCTATAGAATGTAAGGACAGGACACTGTCTAAAATAAATGTGAGGTTAAGGTGTGTGTACTTGAAATTTGCAATAGGACAATGGAGAAGTAGAAATAGAGAAATAGTTACCTTGGCATTGGTGGGGGAGGGAGGAGAGGTGGCAGGCGATATAAGGAGCTGAATCTCTGCTACCCAGACATCAGCAGACTTTTTAATAGTCTAACTTATTTAAAGGAATCTAAATTAGTGCTTCTAAGCTTTCGTGTGGACATGAATCAGCTGGAGTGGGGTGAGTCTGGGCTCCCAACCAGTCCCTGACCTGGCAGCAGCAATGGCCCATGATCGACTCTGGGCACACAAAGAACGTGAAGGAAGCCAGGGCTTGTGTTGGTTTAGGTCTAATTCAAGCTTATTTATTTGATCTGACCAATATGTCGGCATACTTTGGAAGGAACAATGTATAGCTACATAATGTGACAGTGTTCTCTCCTACACCTGAAGAAGGTTCATAGAAAGTGCTGATGATGACAATGGTGATAACGTACCTTCCTTGAATAAACAGAAGGGAGCAGTGCACTTTTACATGTCTTCCCCACACCCCACTCAAGTTCAGCTGGAGTCTACTGGGCACTGATGAGGCTTTGGGGAACAGCTCCTACAACCCTTTTCCTATGCAGCCTTTAAATCTTAAATACCGATACTTCAATGACTATTGTAAGATATGCAAAACAGATATGGCAAAATGTACAGAAAAAGTCAAAGTAATTCTAAAGCATCCACAAATTGCTTTAAGAATCCATTTCTACATAATGACAAAGAAATTTATGTTTATAAAAATAATAATGGATAGTGATTTTCCTTATGAAGTGCTTATTGAGTTTAAAAATAAATAACCCACAGGTTCTTCAAATAATAAACTTGTAAGATTCGTTTCAACTTAAGTTTCACCAATATTCTTGGGGGAGTAAGTCAGTAAGCGCAAGCATACCCTCAGGGCCAGCTCAGCACATACTCTCTAAGAAGTTGTACCAGTCGGCAGAGAGAACTCCCACGGATGCCAGACTTTCCAGAGCATCAGGGTGGCTGACTCCATTTTTCTTACTGATTGTTCTTGTATTTTGTAGAGTAGACATTGACATATCATAGAGCATTTTCTCAACACTAAATGTGTTTTAAAAGATGGAGGAAATTATAATTGCCAAGCCCCTACTACGGGACTATTCTTTCACAGATGTGCTAATCATAAGAGTTCAAATAAAAGTCAAAGCTGTAAAGAGCTTTCACTTCTTGTACATATCAGAAAAGGCTGGGCCAAATGAAAGCTACCTCTTTGGAGCTGACATAAATTTGCCTTCACTGTTTTCTGTCACTGTATGATTTCAACCTGCTGACAATAAAAAATGGAATTCTCCATATTGTATATGTGCATGAAATTGTTCATTAGAAATATTCATCATGGTTTGAGTAAGAACACAATCATAGACAGTAAAAAGCTGTCCACCATTTTAAATAGCACCCATCAACCAATTTTAAAAACCAATCCCTTCAAAACTGTTCACTGCCAGCACTTTGGCCATAGGTACTTTTAAGGTACAGCATTGATGGCAGGCCTTGATCCTCCTAGACCTTACTTAAGTTGGTCTCATCCTTGTTAGCATCAGAGTTATTGATGGCCTTAGCAAGGGTCCTATCTGAGGAAGATGGCATCTAAGATTCTGAATAATGCAAATGGCATTTACTTTCCACTGTACATACTCACTTTTATTTTGTAGCATAAATGCACTTTTATTTTTTAGCATAAATGCTTAAAATATGCAAGATAAAGTATATTTGATATTAGTAAAGTTATAGCAATGTAAAGATATAGGCTTTATAGTAAAGCATCCCTCTTAAAGATGGGATTCCTTCTCAGAATCAAAAATATATTCCCACACGGGGAAGCAGTAATCATCACCACATGCCAAAATCCCACTTTTTTTTTTTTTTTTTTGCGGTACTGGGGATTGAACCCAGGGGCGTTCTACCTCCGTGCAACACCCCCGGCCCTATTTTTTTATCCTTTATTTTGAAACCGGGTCTCACGAAGTTGCGGAGGGCCTCACTAAGTAGAGAGAGAGAGAGAGAGAGAGAGAGAGAGAGAGAGAGAGCTGAGGCTGGCCGCGAACCCGGATCCTCCGGTCTCCGCCTCCCAAAGTACTGGGATTACAAGTGTGCGCCACCACGCCCAGCTCAAAATCCCACTTTTGCAAGTATTGTTCAAACTTTAAATGTAACATGGATAGTACTGGTCATTATCATGCCTAGTATGATATTTTTCTAATGTGTGTTTTAAAAATATGTAGTAGTGATTGCATGTGAAATAAAAACAACACACTACATTAGGGAGACTCACAACATTCAGCTCTATGGCCTTGCTTAATAATCAAGGAGAGTTAGTGAAGGAGCTAATAGCCAGCTCAGTTTCCAGCCTCAAGGGACAGAGGGGGAAACAGCGACCTTCAGGCCTCCTGAGATCTTCTGAGGGCCATGATAGGACCCACAATATGAGCATATTAGTTACTGTATGACTGTGGTCATTTGTCCATAGACAGAAAAACAAGGTAGGTATAAAATGAATATTTTCTGAATATCTATGAATCCCCTAAGGGGTTCCTTAGCCCAGCCAGTGACAGGAATTCAAATACATGTGCTGATAGAAGTAATTCACAATTCAGAGTCAAGCCTGTCAATGTCTTAAATACATCAGAAGATTGACATCTCAAAACAATAACAAAAAACACGGGGGAATTTCAATTTGCACATATAAAGAGGGGGAAATAATCTGGAACACATTCGATGCACTTCATTGATTTTTGACCACACAGCAAGCAGCAGAAGCTGGTTGCCTGGCAGACCTGGTCCTTGAAATACAGGCCCCATACACCAATGGAAACAGAGAAACAACCATGCAGTCTAACATCACTGACATAGGTGAGGGCACGAGGAAGTATAACTAACACTCTGGATGAAGCTCTCATCTCCACTTCACCGTGACAGGTTCCAAGACAGACAACAACAAACAAATGCTTCCATATAAGAACAGTTTCCAAAACAAGGATCCAGAAAGGAAGACCGGGAGTGCATTAGTTCAAAGTCAACTTAATCATGAACAACATGAAAAAAAAAATCTGCCTCCTGCTGAGTTTATAAAGAACATTCATATCTACTATTAAATCATTTAAAAAGACTCTATATACTAAAAAGGGATGGGTAGAACCCCCTTTTGCACATGAGTAAAATAAAAGCCAGGAGTTTAAGGGGCTGGTCTGAGGTCACAAGGACAGAGGCAAAATAGGACCAGCAGGTCCTGGCTGGTCCCTCTGAGTCATTTCCCCCTTCACTTGGAAGTTAACACAACTTGTTGCTTCCTCTGGAATTTTACTTTTGATCCCAACATTCAAGAACAATGAGAAAACTTCAGAGTCCATGTTTAGGCACCTCTGAATTATTCTGAGGGCAAATTAAAGTGCTTTAAATAAAAAAAGAGTAAGCTTTCAGAGCTTATGGCAGAGAGATGCCTGAACTAAGATATAAAAATATCTGAAGAATCTAGGGAAAGCCACTCAAACATTTATTGACAACAGTCTGACAGATGACAGAGCAAAATCAGGTGTCCCCAAGGCTATTACCAAAGAGAATGAGCAGCATGTTCACAATAACTGTCTCCTCAGGGCTTCCTGAAGGCAGGAGCACAGAGCTGGGTGGATGGGGTCCTTCCCATTGTCCAAACCTCAATACAATGTCCAAGGCTGTGCCAAACAAGTGCCCATCCACCTGTGCACAGTGGGGGATCATTCCTGGTCCTCAGCACAGGGCACTTCTGAGATGCTTTCCCATCCATATATGTAGTAGCAGAAAAGTCCTGGCTGAAGAACTTTCATCCTTAGTACCCAGACAAAGCAGAATTATGGTGTTCTTTTTTTATTAAAGCTTATGTTTATATGATATTTGTTTTTATAATTTGCCTATTTATTTTTCTGAGGAGGCTAAAATTACATACTAAATTAGCCACTCAATGGGAAGGGTCTGTGCTCACTGTGGTGTGCCTAACCCACAGGTTACCCAGGGCTGTGCTCGCCTGTGGCAGCCATGGTCAATATTTTCTGACTGTTTTAAACGGATTACTTTATGGAGGCTATAAACAGTTCCTAGTTCAAGTTTACATTCTTGTTTCCCTTCTGTATTTTTAAATGTGCTTCTAGAAATGTATATCACTGGTAATATCATTCTCAGAATGAAACAAGAAAGTAAAAAGAAATCGTTTTCTTAGAAAACCAAGATTTTCTCTATTCTCCATTCTCATCTCCATACCCTAGTTCTGGATTTATCTTCTTTTCAATCATATTATTGCAGAAGTGGTGGCTTCCATCCCCATATTTTAGTTCAAAGTCCACATCTTCAGAGACAACCTCTCCAAGACCCTTATCAAATATAGGTTCCCCTCTATCTCACTTCTATATCAGCACTTTTTTCTTTCTTCATCCTTCCTCCCTTTCACTTTTTATAGCTTTCTCTTATTTTATTTAGTTGACCAGTTGCTGGTGTTCACTGTCTGAAGTAAGAATTCCATAAGTGTACAGCCTCATATCTGAAGCACCTGATGTAGCATTTATCTCTCTATTAAGTGACAGAAAGAAGTAGTGATTAGGTAGATGGATGGATGGATGGATGGATGGATGGATGGATGGATGGATGCTGGATGGGTGGATGGATATGTGGATGGATAGATGGGCAGATGGATAGATAGATGGATGCATAGATGAATGGATGGATGAATGGATAGATGAATGAGTAGATAGGTGAGTGGATGGATGGATAGATGGATGGATGGATGGATGAGTAGGAAGATGGGTGGATGGGTGGATGATGGATGGATAGGTAGGTGGGTGTATGGATTGGTAGATGGATGTATAGATGGGTGAAAAGCTCCCTCACTGACCTGTGTGCCACTAGTCTTCTGTCCTTTTAGTTCATTCTCTATATCTACCTCCATAAAGCAAATCTGATAGCATCAATCCCTTGCTCAAACATCACCAAGCATAAAGTGCAAAGACCTTAGAATGGCCTCTTTCATTTTCCATGTGGATGGATGGATGGGTGGATGGATGGATGGGTGGATGGATGGATGGGTGGATGGATGGATGGGTGGATGGATGGATGGGTGGATGGATGGATGGGTGGATGGATGGATGGATGGATGGATGGATGCTCCAGAAGGGAGCTCTGGAAATTGAAAATTTTCAAATATGCCATAATCCTTCATACTGTGGTACTCTTTATACATGTTCCTCTCTCCTCCTGCTCCTCTCCTCCACGTCCACAAACCAATCCTCAACAGACCATGTTCCAGCCAGTATTCATGAACACAACTAACTCAAGGGCAGAAATCCTCACCTCTATTCTGAGCACCAGAGGACTTAGACCATGGAAGTGGGGTTGGAAGTGAACTAGTTTCTCAGTGTGAATTCTCCCTCATGGAGATATAGAACTGATTCTGTTCAATGTCCATTTTAACTGCGACTTCCACCAGGTCCAGAAATCAGCTTCTATGTGATTAGTGCCAAGTACTGGTATAGTCTGTATGTTTGTGTCCCACAAAATTTACATGTTGAAACCTCAGTGTGATGTTATTTGGAGGTGGGACCTTTGGGAGGCACACCTTATGATGAGATTAGAGGTCTCAGAGAGCTGCCTCACCCCTCCTGTCATGGGAGAAGATTTAAGTCTGAGAAGGGTCTGAGGAGTGAGAAAGAATGGAACTCAACCCAGGACTGGTGGGGTCCTTGGCTTATGTGACAGAAAAGAATTTCAGCACGAGCCAATCAGAAACATAGACAGGTTTATTTAGGAAGGTAAAGGATACACATTCAAGGGAGAATGCAGGACACCTTGAGAGTGAGAGAGGCATTTTGGGGAGATTCACGTGATCATTTTCTGGATCCTTAGCCTGATATGGTCTCCATTCTCTGATCAATAGATAATGCTGGAAAGTCCCCTAAATTATAGGTTTCTTAATACAGCATATTTGTTTTTGCTTAAACTTTTTAACTGGTAGGTTCATTAACAGTGTATAGAGTAATTAAATTTTTTGGTTAAATTTAAGATTTACAGATTTCCCAGAAATTTGGGAGTGATATACCTGGAAGATAGAACTAGCTTAGGGAGTGAAGGTATGAGGAACTTTATTACCAGGTTTTCATATGAAAGTCTTCTCCTTCCTTTATGTCTCCTTTCTACCTATTTTTCTTCTATTCTATCTTATTTCCACCATGTGAGGATCTCTCCTCACTACCTCTGAGAAAAGGAGATGCTGCTGCTGCCAGGTGTGGTGTTGTATGCCTATAATCTCAGTACTTGGGAGGCTGAGACAGAAGATCACAGGTTTGAAGCCAGCTTCAGCAACTTAGCAGAGACCCTGTTTCCAAATAAAAATAATAAAAAGTGCTACAGTGTAGTCTTGGAGGTAGAATCCCCCTGGGTTCAATACCCAGCACCACACACAAAAGAAGAGAAGAGAAGAGAAGAGAAGAGAAGAGAAGAGAAGAGAGAGAGAGAGAGAGAGAGAGAGAGAGAGAAAGAATGAAAGAAAGAAAGAAAGAAAGAAAGAAAGAAAGAAAGAAAGAGAAAAGAGGTGCCCTCTATGCGAAAAGGAGGCCCTCACTCTGAATCCTCACACCACACACCAAGGCTGCCCATGCCTTGGCCTTCCCAGCCTCTAGAACTGCAAGAAACAAATATGCTGTTTGTGAGCCACTCAGTTTCTGATACCTTGTAATAGCAGCCCAAATTGGCTAAGGCAGTATCCCATATGTTCTCTGCCTAACATACTGCATCATAACTGTGCAAAAGTGTCAGAGAAAGCAGTATTGCCATGTTCAAATCTTCTTGTGATTGTAAATAAGAGTCAGATGAGTAAAAACTAGACTATTCTGATGATTTCATATTCCCGGCATATAGATAGCCAGTCAAATACGTATGTCATCTTAACTAAATAGCACATAATCCACTCTTCTGGACCCTCAGTCAATAGCAAAGAACCTCAGTCACTGATCTGGACCCTCAGTCAATGGCCTTGATCCTCAGTCAAAGGCCAGGACCCTCAGTCAAAGGCCTACAAGCTCAGTCAGTGGCCAGAACCCTCAGTCAATGGTAGGGACCCTCAGTCCTTGGCCTGGACCCTCATCCAATGGTCAGGACCCTCAGTCAATGGCAGGGACCCTCTACCAATGGCCTGGACCGTCGGTCAATGTCCTGGGCATACTTGCCCACTGGTCTGAACCTCACCCATTGACCTGGACCCTCCGTCATTGTCCTGGACCCTCAGTCACTAGCTGGGACCCTCGGTCATTGGTCTTGATTCTCATTTGCTGCTGTGAGCCCACACCAATTGATCTGGACCCTCACCCACTTTTCTGATCCCCCACTGACTGGTCTGAGACCTCAGTCACTCTCCTGATTGCTCGCTGGTCACATGAAAATGTACTAATTCAGGATATTTCAGTCCACTCTCTAACTATAGAATTTCTATGCAGCTGTGAGAAAAATCACAAATTCTGATTCCCAGACATTCCATAAAATTTGGAAGATGATGTCCTTCATTACATATTGTTAGAAATTAAATGAAGGAGAAATACACCATGAATACAGTGCACACTATTAAAGATTTAGTAATTATTATTATTGACCAGTTGCTTTTTAAAAATTTTTAGATACTTGTACTAACAAATCTTAATGTTCACAAAAACCTATGAGGTAATAGGTACTTTTGTCATGTCCTTGTTAGATGTGAAGAAAGGAACCCCAGGCAGGAGCACCACACAGATGAGGTCAGGAACTGGAACTTGAGCAGCTTCTCCACTCTTCCACACTGCACTCAGGAGAGAAAGTTGGAGTTGGGAAGCTGCCTTTCCAACTGTCTCCTTCCTCTAAGCCCATCTTTCTAGCTGGACTCCTAGGTTCCAGGTTTGCCTTGGGAGCATGCCTGGGCATTACCCTATGTCCAGGATGCACAGCCCCTAGGCCAAAATGAACAACTCCTACCCACTCTCAGGGCATTTCAAATGCTACTGTTCCTACAGAGTCTTCCTAAAGTAGTTCAGTAGGAGATCATAATTTGTGATTAACAATATAGTATTCATATTTTTATTTAATTATCATGCACCTTCTAAAGAGATAGTCCATTTCAAATTTTCTTTACATTTCTACAATATTGACTTTAATTGCACAGGTTTCTATGATGGTTAATTTTGGTTGTCAACCTGACTTGATTTAGAGATATCTAGAGAAATGGTACCAAGAAGTGAGGTCATTGCTGTGACTATACCTGATGATGTGGAAAAACCTTTGGAACTGGTTTACAAGAGCAATCTGGAAAAGTTTGAAGAAACAGGCTACAAAAAGCCTAGAATGCTGTTAAGTGGAGTTTAACAGGCAATTCTGAGCCTTTGGGAGTCAGGGGTAGAATGCTATTGTTTGGATCTTACAAGTTGCACACAGATCCATGTGTTTGAGGTGTGGTTCCCAGCTTGGCTCTATGGGGAGGTGGTGGAATGTTTTGGAGGTGGAGCCTGGTGGGAGGTCACAGGTCATTGGATGCATAGGGATGGTAAGACCCCAGTCCCTCTCTCTCTCTCTCTCTCTCTCTCTCTCTCTCTGGCTTCTCAGCCATGAGGTAAGTGGTTTTGCTCTGCCGGGCACTTCCACACACTCCTGCCATGATGTGCTGCCTGAACACCCATTCACCCCAAAGCAGTGGAGCCAACCAACCATGGACCAAAACCTCTCGAACTGTAAACCCAAACAACCCTTTCCTCTTTATGAGTTGACTGCCTCCATTATTTGTTATAGTAATGGAAAAGTGACTAACGGTGTCTAATATTTGTTCAAATGATGATCTGTGGCAGCACCAGAGCATCACTGGAGCCCCATGCTTCCACTCAACTCCTCAGGGCAAGGTTCCTAACCCCTTGCAAGCAGCCAGGGCAATGAGCTCCTCTCTCTGGTCCCAGCAAGCCAGTCTGGCACTTTCTTGTTGGAGCTGCATCTCCCTTCCCAGGTGGAAGCCCAGTAAAGGTTTTGCCTGTATATCCCTACTCTTGTGACTCGATTTAATTTATATTGTCATGGAGTCTGAGATCCCAGTGTCAGGTATCAGCAGGTCTGTATGAGACAATCCCACTGAAGTTACACTGGGTGAGAGAAACAGTCTTTGTACATGATGCTACAACCACGCACAGGTTGTTTATCAGAATGGTTAGCTTACCCTTAAACAAAAACAGAAGCAAAACTGCTGGGTTTGGCACACAGCACCACTGTGGCACTTCACAAATCCCTGCATGACCCTGGGTTATTCCATGGGGCACTGTTCAGCAGCACATTCATCTCCTGCAGAAACTATGGAATGCAAATATTCTGGTGTTGTTCCTGAGCACATACAATTCTATTTTGTCAGATACTCCGATGGCCCAGTTTGCCTGTTGAACATGCCCTTTATACCAAATAAGAATGTCTTTTTTTAACTATTGAGAACGGGTGTGGTGTGTATATTCAAATTTATTCTCACTGATGCTGTCAAAAGATGCCAGGTTGGGGCTTTTAAAGGGCAAAAAACACCAAGGTATCTCAAGACGGCTTCTCTAGTTGGATTTTATAACCTAACCAAGAGAAAAATCCATACTTCCTTTATGCCTTTCCCATATGAAAAATCTTCATCTTGGCTATGGGACAAGAAAATTGAGCAAAAGTAAATCATTCATGATACCTCTGTATCCCAACCCTTTACACAAAGTATTTATTAGCTCATGTCTCTTCTGAGCATGGGCTGCCATGTAGTCTGCAGATGCAAGGGGGAGGGGGACAACCTATACATTTCTGCAAACAGGAGAAAGAATTGGGTAAAACCTGCATCTCCCAGATACATTGTTACTCCTGAGGGCTATACCACCCAATTTTATTAGGAAGATCGGTCTGTGAGATGGCTTGTCTTTCTAAAAACTTTACAAACTTCTAATCATTTCTAATATATTCCTAGCATACTGATCGCATATTGACAGTAAGAATTACAGAATTGGTAGAGATTAAACAATATTTTGGTTTTTTGTTTGTTTGTTTTGTGGTACTGGGGATTGAACCAAGGGGCATTCTACCTCCGAATTACACCCCCAGCCCTATTTTTTTATTCTTTATTTTGAAACAGGGTCTCACTAAGTTGCGGAGGACCTCACTAAGTAGCTGAGGCTGGCTGCAAACCCGGATCTTCCAGTCTCAACCTCCCAAGTACTGGGATTACAAGCATGCGCCACCACAGCTGGCCTAAACAATATTTTGTTATAGCACATAATGTTATAGCACCTTTTATGAAAGGTGATTGTTTTTCTATCTAATAAGAGTTGTTAGGTTGTTATATGAGTAACATAATAGTGTGACAAATAAAACAATTCATTTGAAAACATGTTAGTATATATCTATTTTAGAAGTTTTTGAAGGCAGTTAATATTCATCTAAAATTAAACAAGTACCTTTTAGGGAAAAGACAAAAGGATTGCCGTTGTAATGCTAGAGTTTTATTTATACCATCTATGAACTGAAGAAAATAACTTTAAGCCAGGTGTGGTGGTGCATGCTTGTAATTTAGTACTTGGGAGGGTGAAACAGGAGGATCACAGGTTGGTGATCAGCCTCAGCAACCTTGTGAGGCCCTCTGCAACTTAGTGAGACCCTGTTTCAAAATAAAAAAATAAAACAGGACTGGGGATGTAGCCCGGAGGTAGAATGCCCCTGGGTTCCATCCCCAGCACCACAAAAAGTAAAACATTTTTTAAAAAGAAAATAAATTTTCCATCTCATAAATCAAATGTTTTGTAGGAAGGGTTGGGATACTTGCTAGCATGGCTGGTTTATAGTAAAAGCAGAATAAATACAACTTTTTGCTCTCTGCTATTTAATCCCATGGTCAATGGAGTTTCATCCTATGGTCCAGTGTAGCAAAATAAGTTATTTTTCCAGTAATTCTAAAATATAGTTTGTTGCTAATTTTCTCTTACCTTCTTGGCTTTTGGGATCTTGACAGTGGGTAGTTGTTTACTTACTAAAAGAGGGAATTACGTTATTTAATATGAATATATTGTCTCTTCTGGCCTGAAAATAGATAAAGAAGCTCATAGTGATGACTTCAAGCGAATTACCTTCAGTTCCTTGTAGGAAACATCGCACTTGTTGTTTTCAGGCATTTTTGGTAACAATGATAGGGTTGCATAGTTTTAGACTAGGGACAATGTCCAACCACCTCATTTTACACAAAAAGAGGTGGAGAGACTAAGGGGTGTGTCAACACAGCTTCCTGTGTCCCTGTAAACTTGTGCACACTTCCCTGGTCCGCTCCCCACAGCGAGTGAGGTCGGCCAGCCAGATTGTACTGATGATGAGCACAATACAAGTATTTCTGGACACTGGAGAACTCTGTGGAGTTTGTCCCAACAGGACTGTAAATTGAAAAGTTCAGTAAAGATTAATAAATCAGTATGTTCTTCTAAGTTTTTTTAAAAGTCTATAAATCGGTTCATGTAAAGTGAGGGGTACCTGGAGTCACTTTAGCACAGAGCTGTGCACAGATGCGTGAATGAACACATGGACTGTCTGGTCCTTGACTCTCAGATCTCATGATTCCAAACACCAGCCAGGCACCAACACCTACTGTTCATGGTGTGGGTGTCCAAGCAGTGGGACTACCACATACAGGGGGTGACAAGAAGGAGTCATTAAGAGCCTCACTAAGTTGCTGAAGCTGGCTTCAAACCTGTGATCCTCCTGTCTCAGCCTCCCAAGTACTGGAATTACAGATGTGTGCCACCATGCCTGGCTAAGGAATCCATTTGTCCCATTAAAAACTGCAAAAGAAGTTGGGCGTGGTGGTGCATGCCTGTAATCCCAGAGTCTAGGTAAATCTAAGATAGTGTGATTAGGCTAAAAACAACAGCAACAGCAACAACAGAGGCCTGGGTGCTTCCCTCAGGCTGTGGACCAGAGTGCACCCTGCAGAGGCCAAACTGGGAGGAGGGCGCAGTGGACCAGCCCGCGAGGAAAGCGCTGGGCAGCAGGCGGCGCACTTGCTAGAGGAACTTAAATTTCTCCCTACACGTGGGAAGGGGAAAGAGAGAAAGGAAGCATATCTCCTTTTATCTGCCTAAGATCTGTTTGACACGCAATCTTACTTTTTTCTGCGTGTATTTCAACAGCAACTTTCGCATTTCATTTCGCATGCAAAAACAAAACAACAAAACCCCTACTGTGAAATGAAGCTATTTGCTGTTAGGAGCAAAGATAGACGTTGACAGAACCAAGGGTCCCATGCTAACCTCCCACCTCTACCCCACGCCCACTCTGCAAACACTTTCTCTTCCCGAGGAAGCAGACTAGGAAGGGAGGGAGAAGGTGACGAGGCGGAGCGAGAACTCGCTAGGAGGGACTGGGACCGCTCCCCAGCCTCTCCTGCCGAGGCGCGGGTCTGCACCCACATGCGCACCTGCACCCACGTGCGCACCTGCACCCCCGCAGCAGCGTCGCCACAGAGCAGCGGCCAGTTAATGGCGAAGGCTTTTAACCCTCGCCCACTCTCTCCTTTTCTGGTACTGTATTAGAACACCTTTCCCAATCAGATCGCTGACTTGGAGAACTTCCAGCTCTTGCCCAGAAACCACCAATAAAATGGGAAAGTGCTCAACTGATTGATAATACATTTTACAAGAAAAAAAAAATCCCAGGCAGTAAACTGTCGAACCCTCACAAACGTGCCTAGCTACATTCAAAGAACCAAACTTTCTTAGAGACCAGCCCTGGGCGGGGGAAGTGCCCGAGAGGGCCACCCGCCACCGAGGGTCCGGCTGCGCTGCGCGCTCGGGCAGGTGGACGGCGGGCTCCAGGGGGCACCTCGCGTCTGGGCGGCTCTCGGGGTCCTCGCGTCTCCTCCTGCCGCCCGGGGACCCAGCTCCGGCGGTGTAGACCGCTCGGGCCACGCCGGATCCCTCCAAAACGGACTGACTCTAATTGACTTATTATATGTGGAGGCAATCAGCTCCTTTTTTAATAGCCAAAGATCTACATTTAGACAAAAACAGATCCGAGTTCCTGGTAAAGGCGTTCCTTCTCATCCTGGAACGAGTGACAGGAATGAGCGAAATAGACAGGAGCGGGGACCGGGAGGCGGGAGCGAGGGAGCGGAGAGGAGGGCGCGCGGACGGGGACGGAGGAAGGGGCGGGGAGACGCGGGGGAGGGGCGGGGGCGGCGGGACGGGGGTCTGACGAATCTCCGCGCCGGCTGGGAGCGCTCGGGCCCTGGGGACCCGCCTGACGTCGGCGGCCGCGGGGATAAGAAGCGGCGGCGGGCGCGCTCGGCACCGGCACCGGCACCGGCACCGGCGGACGCGGTGCACTGGGGCGGCAGCTCGTCCTCTGGCTTGGGCGCGCGGGCCATGGAGTAGCGGACGCCGCGGGCGCACGCGGGACCCACGCCCAGGGCGCGGCGGCGCAGGTGGCGGGCGCGGCGCGGGCAGGTGCGGGCGGCCGAGGACCGGGCGGCCAGAAGCCGGGCGGAGCTGGAGCGGCGTCCTCGGGGAGGTACGGAGGCCCCGCCGCCAGGCGCCCGAGGGAGGCTGCAGAAAGTTGTGCGGGCGCCGGCCCCGCGCGGAGGCCGCGTGCGGAAAGTTGAGGGCGCGCGGCCGCGAGGCGGGGCCGCTGACCCGCCGACACCCGGTCCCCGCGGCGGCCCCTCGGCGACCCGGGACGATGCGCGCGCCCGGGCGGCCCCTGCTCCTGGGGCTGCTGCTCGTGCTGGGCGCGGCGGGGCCCGGCCGGGGGCGCGCGCAGCCCCGGGGGCCTGCGGACCGGCAGACGCTGCTGCGGCTCCTGGTGGAGCTGGTCCAGGAGCTGAAGAAGTACCACTCGGGGGAGTCCAAAAGGCTGCAGCTCCTCGGCGAGCCGGACTTCGCCCTGGGCCGCAGGGAGGCCGCGGACTACGGGGCTGACCCCGAGGAGCAGAGAGTGGGTGAGTGTCCCGGCAGGCAGCGTGGGCCCCGAGGTAGGGGGATCAGGGGATTGAGGATCAGAGGGGGTGAGGCCCTGCATTGCAGCTGGACCCCAAGGGGCAGTAGGTGAGGGTCCGCAGTGCTGCCTGCTCTCGGTGTCTGAGGACACACTAGATTGGTATTCGATTGAAAAGAGAATTGTCTTTGAGAAACATTTTAAAAGAAATCAATTTTGATTGTTTTAAGAAACCAAGGAAAAATTTAAAGGACAGTCTAGCAAGAACAGGAAGTCTGCATTAGGGCTGGCAGATTACCATTCCTAGTTTACTTCTAAGTCAGGGAGCTGTTGCCTAGGCCGGTGGTAACTTCTGCCCAGGACTGACATGTTCTTGTGCAAAGGAGAGTATTCTAAGCACAGCATTTTCAACTGAGGAAGAAATGGCCCAGCGCTTTCCCCTGTTAGAGCCCTTCCCAGAGAGGCTGCCCCATGGGGAATCTCCCAAGAAAGCATGCACGCCTTTAATGCTTCCGCGACACAATTAGGTCGAATATGATAAGGTCAGTTTTATGTAGACTGACTCAAGTGAGGAGTAAATGAAGACTGACATCGGGGAGATGGCTCCACCTTCCCATGAGGACACAGATGCAAATTGTCCCTCTTCAGATGTAGAAGCAAATGCAACATCACGCACAGTCCTAGTGAAGTTACTACCCATGTTAGGGGAATGGAAATTGATCACAGAGACTGGGGGGAAAAAAGCAAAACACAGGTTGAAATCAAAGAATGTCAGGGAAATGGTGCAATGGTGAGGGGACCAGGTGCCAACCAAGAGCAGGGGTGTGAGGGAAGTCTGCTTGGAAGTCTCTCCTTGGGATCCTGTTGTTATAAACTGAGTGTGTGTCTCTATTCAGGCATACCAACCTTACTAACAGGTGGTTTTAAAGGTATCTAACCCTTTTTCTAAGTATTTACCTAGAAAACGTAATGCTCTAAGTTTTTGTTTGAAGAGTCAGGTTTTCTTTGTAGAACTTTGAAATGCTGTGGAATTTGATTCCCAGGCTCTTCAAAATGAAACATCTAACAGTAATCTACTCGCCGACAGCTAACCGTTAAAAACAAAACTTTCTTCACTCTGTAATTTTATGGTCTGTGTCTCTATCCTGATCATAGAAAATAGAGAATACTGGCACTTTATGAGTAGTTAATACTCTTTAAGATAACATATGTCCCTGATGTAAATCTTCGTATCAAGTTTTATGTAAGGAGTAAGGACCAAGGGTACTCCAGTCTATCTTGTGCAGTTCCCAGAATTTTCTCAACATTCACTTAAGGTCATATTTAAAATGTGCTTCGTTAGCAATACAGTACTTTCTGTCTCCTCACACAGAAATTGTCCCTCGAGACCTGAGGATGAAGGACAAGTTTCTGAAGCACCTCACAGGTGAGCACTCTCCTCACTCCTGCGCCCTGCTCCCCTGAGCCCTGCATCTTGCTGACCTTCTTTTCCTGTGTTCCAGGTCCTCTTTATTTCAGTCCCAAGTGCAGCAAACACTTCCACAGACTTTACCACAACACTCGAGACTGCACGATCCCCGCATGTAAGTGAGTGCCCCCAGCAGCCCCCACCTGCCCTCCCTCACCCCCTTCTGATGTGTGCAGATGCTGAGGGATGGCCCTTCCTAGCTCTGAGTTGGGGCCAGTATGCCCAGAGATGGGAAAGGACACCTAAACTGCATCAGCCACCGCCACACTGAAAAGTATTCACATAATTCTCTGGAATTAATGGTAATTCACCTGAATTAATCTGCTTTGGGAACGGGCTGAACTCTGATTCAAATTCTTGTTTTATTTATGAGTTCTGGCTCAGTGCCGTATTTCTTCTGCTCAGCTGTGACAATCAAACAGGTTAGGAATGAGTTTCTGAAGTGGCTGCTGCCCTGCAGTGCTCTGGGGTAGACACTCCTGTTGGCCAGGAGCTCTTAGACTGAATGCTTCCATCATCTCTACCCTCTGACCAGAGCCTCTCCTTTCCATCAGTGCTAGCAACTCCATCATCACCCACAATCTGATATGCTCTCTCAAAGCTCTGCTCTGGCTGGCTTTATCACCAGTTTACACATGCAGGTTAGCACCTCTCCCCCCAGGTCTCAGTTGTGGCTTTCTCTCCTGTGAGTCCTTTGTGTTCTCCTCGACATGTTCCAGCTGTTTGCCCATAACAGAACATATTTTATTTCCCCCAAAATGGCTCATTGTGCTCATCACAAAGCCAATTCTCAGTTGGGACCACTTTCCCTTCTTCGTTCGAGGCTCGCAGGTGAAAAGCCATGCACACACCAGGAATCTGGTGGAGGCTTTCAGAGCCCAGTAGAGGGCGGCAGCCCCAGGCCACAGCCCAGAGTGAGGGGTCCTGCCTTGCAGAGAAAGCCAGTTCACATGAAGGAGCTTTCTTTGTTGAGGCACCACAGGTACTCTGAGTGGTGGTACCCATCCTTTACAGAGCTGTTTCTGTGCACCAGCACCCTGCTTAGCTCATGCACACATCACCCCATGGGTCTCAGCCTAGTGAGGTGCTCTTGTTGGCCCTGTCCAAAGCACAGGCATGGCACCAGGTGAGGCCGCTGTACTACACGGCACACAATTCCTTTAGAGTTTAAGTTTTCATTTCTGGAGCACTGAACTCCAGTCCCACCTTCTCTTGTGCCGCGTGGACTGGGTGCAGTTTCCCACCCACACACTTCCTTCTCTTTCTCTGCTTGAGAATCACTATCCTGCTTCCTGGGGCCACAGAACCTTTTATTGCTTAAATGTGTATATATCCTACATTAAATATTGCCTTGTAATAACAGGATCATAGATCCTAAATTTGAAAGCGACCTTCAGGTGGCAACACTAATCCTTTCAATTACAGATAGGGAAACAGAGTTTAAATTGCTTATGTGCTGTCACACAAGTATCAGCAAGGCTCAAGTCTCATGCTTCACTCTGCAAAGCCTTTTCCAGGGTGCCACGCTATGCCCTACATACGCAGGTGGGCCTTGGCTTTTGTGGTTGCAAGTTACCAAAGTTCCTGGTCACAGCTCACCTGGGCCCCTGAGGCAGAAGGCTGACAGATCTGTACACTGAGGTGCATGGCTACTTCCACCTCTTCTCAGCCCATCAAGAGCTATAAAGCAGAAGTTGACCACTTCTAGGCCGCTTTGGGCTGTACAAAGAAAACACCTGGAATCCTGGCATGCCAGAACTGAACAGGGGCTTAGAGCCTTACTCGGTGGTCCCATGAGAGCCTGGCAAATTGCAGAACAAAGTCCCTCCCAGACCTGAGGAACAGAATGTGCCTTTAACAAGACTCCTGGGGAATCCATCTGCATGTGAGGATCTGAGTGGCATTGCTACAGACATCTGCATTGACTGGGTGGGCACCAACCGGGATCTCTAGACAAGGTGCAAAGGGAAGTATTTCCACTGTGCCTTCTAGGCCAGTCCTTGAGGTCAGAATCCACTGCACCTGTGCTATGCAGTCTGTTTAAGAAAAGAGATTCCAAAAGCCGTGAAAGATCGATGAAGCAGGAGTCCAGGTAGTTAGCTGACAGTGGGTAGACAGACCATTTTCCCCTTTGAACCCAAAGGATATGAGTCTAAATATAAATATTTAAGATGTTCTTAAAAGTAGAGTTAGCTTCTTATCTAACATACTGTGTAGATTCATTACTATCAGTCTGCCCATTCATTCCAATTCTTAGTTGATTCTTCCTTTTAAGAAGGATTTTGCTGCTTCTAAGAAATAAGCTTTAGTAATTTATAAACTACTGCAGCTTTGTACAGGACTTTGTCCCGTCATCCAGTCTGGATCTCTCTGCTCTGCTTCTTGTGACTCCCTTTCTTTGGGATGCTAACGCAGAAGTCTTTGCATCTTTGTCAGCTCAGGTGAGAACTCAGCTTGCTTGTGACCCAAGTCAAGTCACACAGGGCCTCAAGACTCTGTCTCCTTGGAAGCAGCACTGAAGGTATTCCATGAGCCCTGACAGCACACCCAACTTCTGCTTGTGATGCTGATGGCCCCAAAGAACCATAAACAATATATTAAGTCAACAACAGAACCCATGATTGCCGATGACCGACTCCATATTGCTTTCAGGGAATTCAGAATATGTAAAGAAATAAATGCCAGTAGCAGTTAATATGCTTTTTTAAAAAGCTAACATTTGTGTTAGTGTTGCTCAGGTTACTGACAAGGGTCTGTGGTGTACTTTCATTGCAGACTATAAAAGATGTGCCCGGCTTCTCACCCGGCTGGCCGTCAGTCCAATGTGCATGGAAGGATGAGGTAAGGTCCCCACAGCTGTGTCAGTCACTTAGCAGGGGCCAGAGTGTTCTCTGGGAGGCAAAGAACTCATAGGAACTTAGAGATACTCTGGCTGAGGTAGCTCCCTCTGAACAAACCTGACATTCTTAAGTATCTCATACGGGATGAGTGAAAGGAGCCCCCTGCTGGCCGACGCAGTGGCCAGATAGCCCTCACTCAGGAACTCAAACACAGGCATCTCTGATTTCCACCTGGAGGGAGGGGGTGCCTGACGGGGGTGCATTAGATCAGCCTGTTTTTTCATAACCTCAAGTGGCAAAAGTATAAATGCATTATCAAGAGTTTATGATTTTGCATTAGCCTCTAGAAGATGCTGTGTAAGAAATAGTACTGGTGGCTAGCCGTGCGGCAGCAGTGGGCTGAGAAATGGTTTCATCTTCCTGATGCAGATGCCGTAGGACTCAGTCATTGTGGATAGCTTGGACAAACTTAAGTCTCACCAGTTCTGTACTTCCTGTGTATCTTGGGGTGCCAGTACCACCA
The DNA here is from genome assembly GCA_004027185.1 of Glis glis. Lineage (NCBI taxonomy): Eukaryota > Metazoa > Chordata > Mammalia > Rodentia > Gliridae > Glis > Glis glis. The sequence continues at coordinate 4,080 of PVJS01002303.1, read as the reverse complement.
GTGGCAGGCATAGCACCACACCAATTAAGACCCACTTCCTGCCCTGAATGGTGGTCCCAGAAAACATGCCAGCTGTCTAGAAAACAGATAGAAGGACAACATTCTATTTTTCTAGTGGTTGCTCTAGTTTATCTCCTAAGAAATGGATATGTGGGGCTCTTTCACAGACACCTGGGATGCCCAAGCAACACGGAGGCAAACCTTGGCCCTGCCAGGCAGGCATACAGGGCCAGTGCCCAGCAGCGCTGCCCGCACTATCCTCAGCCCTTCACAAGCAAGCACCACTGGAAATTGCTCTGGGGTGAGACAAGCACTCTCTTCAGTGGAGGAAGTGAAGGTGTTTTAGAGTATGCTCCCCCCTCCCTTCTAATGCTCTCCAGATTCTCATCAGCTGCCTTTGTGGCATGCAGTACACTTTTTTTCTCTTTGAACCAATGAACACATGCATATCCCATGAGTCTCCCAGGGCAATGTGCCTGAGGAGATAAGTGCCTTTACTCCATGTGTCTGTATAGCCAACTGCCACTGTTCAGAGGTTAACCAGGCAGTCTTGGGAAGTTTCCATTTACTGAGAAGTAGGGAGACCAAAGGCCTTGCCATTGGTCCACCCAGGCTCACAGCTCCTACAGGCACATGGAGACAGTCCAGCCAAAGCCAGATCCCTGTCAGGGCCACGTGGCCTATGGCTGTTTGCATGGTCTGCTCCTGTGGCTGGCTGCAATGTGGGCACATTCATGCCTTACCACACACAACACAGGTACATCACAGGAAAGCAGCAGGAGAAAGGTGGCATGGTGTGCAGGGCAGACGTGGCTCCAGTATGGCCCACTGGCCTCCAGGTCATCTCAGGACCTGCACCACCCAGTCTGAGGGGACCCCAAGTATAGTAAGGTAAAAGGATGGAGGCACTTGTCACATGCTTCTGGGTCACAAATGTAACCAGGTTCATTTTGGCCAACAAATGGGTAAAGTTAAAACTTCAACATTCCTGTAAACTCTGACGATTTCATGACTGTTATGCTTTAAACATTAAACTTTTCTATTTCCAAGTTTTAAACTGAGATGGCAGACTTGCGACTGACCAGTCACCAGTGTAGACAGGCCAGGTTTCTTGGTACCTGGCAGATTGGTTCAGGACAGGGCCCCAAGAGCAGGGAGCAAATCCACAGGCCCCTTTCTCTCTGAACCTCACTGACTGACCTCCTCAGATCAAAGGGAAACTTCATTCCTCTTGTCGCAGACACCCCTGGTTATTGGACTTACAGGTCAGTTAGATGAAACACTAGAGCTCAGGAAAATTTTTTTAAAAAGTGTCGGTTTAAGCAGTGAATACCTAAGTACATCATTTAGCCTAGAATACAGCCTAGTAACCTTGAAGCTATCCTTCTTTTAAAAATAAAGATTAAATAGTATTCTAACATGGAATACCAGAAGTAGCAGTGTTCAGTTCTGATTAAAAAATCGCCTTGCCAACCCTATGAACACTGAGTGGAGGCAGGCCAGCCATTTCCCACAGGCTTCTGTGGACCGAAGGCCTCAGGGTCTGACAGCACAGGCAAGACTAAGCAGCTCACCACTCCTCGAGAAAAGGCTAGCAAACACTCATGTGCACGACTGTCTTTAGCCCTTTGCATAGCAGGTATGTGATCACCGCAGAACTAAGTTACTTTCCAGAGTAAACGAGACTATGCTTTTTGGAACACAGAAAGGTACACAGGCACACTGAGATTCCTTGTTTGTAAATGTGCTGTTACATAGCTGAACTCGCAGGTCCTCTAGAATTGATAATAAAAAGTATGAGCAGTGGTATGAAACCAGATGCATTTGCTTTCAGCTGCGAAGGAGCGGTGCTCCAAGAATCCTGAGAAGTGCCTTGGAAACCAACAGGAGACAGAACTCTTCACACCCACTCCCTGTGGACAGAGATTTATTTTTGCAGACAGACTCTTCCAAAATTCCTTTGCATTTTGTATGTTGTTGACATTGTTTGCAGATACCAGTATACCTGACAGAGACACTTGCCACTCTATCTTCAAACAAGAGGACACTCCACATTTTATGTGCAGTGCTATATAAAGTGAGAATGTTTCATTTTCCTGATTAGGTGAAATCACAAAAAATATTTCTTTAGAAACATAGGCAGACTCTTAAAATTATATTTTCATATAGCATAAAGTATTATTTGATATTTTGTATTACTTTTACATTTAAACTCCCAGAATATTGTTCGGAACTGCATGAAAATTTAAAATAACAAAAATGAAAAAAATTTCAGTCATGTTTTGGAGACCATGGAGTATAAATCTGTGAATATATCCAGGCTAATTCCATTTGTCCTTTGTAAAATATAAAACAGCATTCCAGCTATTGTGCAATATGTGAATACTGTAAATAAACACAGGTAATAAATGAAGTGTTTGTTATAATGAATGGCTTTCTGAGTGGCTCTTTACCTCCCTGACAAGTTCATTGCTGGGGATTCATGGTTTAAACATCTACAACGAGATCCTTACTCTGGCAGAATGCCACAGAACTTAAAAGGCATAAACAAACTCAAAGCTCAGAATTCCTGAAAGGGACAATTAAGCTGGCATTCTTTAAGGCAGAGGTCGGTGAATCTGAGAGATGCGATTCCTGAGGTGGCTTAGTCTGATTTGGCAGTAACTATTCCACAGAAGGTGGTAACCAGTGTTTGCCACATGACTGTTATGAAAACACCACACTAAGAGGAACCTTAAGACTTGTGAGCAGTCCCAGATTTTCACAGGTAGATCTAAATGGATCTGATTTAAAGGTTAAGATGAACTGAGGATAGCCCTGGGTTTCTCTGGTCTCCTGGCCCTTGTAAGTGGATGATGGTGTCTGAAAGGGCCATAAGGAACACAAAGGTTATCCTACAATGTTTGAGGGTCTATATTTAGGATATATATGTAAGCCTTAAAGAAAACTAAGATTTTATTTATGAACGTGAAGGGACAGAGAAAGGGTAAATTTCTTTGATAGTATGAAGCAGTTATTGAGTAATGAGGACAAATAACTTTTTTTTTTTTTTTGCAGTACCGGGGATTGAACCCAGGGTCGTTCTACCTCTGAGCTACATCCCTGGCCCTATTTTTAACCTTTATTTTGAAACCAGGTCTCGCGAAGTTGCGGAGGGCCTAAGTAGCTGAGGCTGGCCGTGAACCCGGATCCTCCGGTCTCCGCCTCCCAAAGTACTGGGATTACAAGCGTGCTCCACCACGCCCAGATGACAAAGAACTTTTGAAGTGCTCTTATTTAATCCTATTTCCTAATTGTGGTTAATCACTTGACCTTTTCTTCCCAATTCTTTAACTTTGGGGATACTATTATCATATTCCCAACCTAGCCTCAAGTTTTGTTTGTCCCAGTAATTCCACCAGGAGCCACACTTGCAGATGTCAAACCATCTTCCCAGGAGGGCACCGTGGCTCTTGTGTGTTGGGGGGTCCACCCTCCTCCAGAGCAGAGGCCCTGGCTAGCAGGTGTGCACCCTCACTCCTCTGAACTCTTTGGGTGAAGACCAATTTTTGAACTAAAAATTTCCAGGAGGTAGAGGTCACCAGCTGCGTATGCAGGATCGAGATGGGGCAAAGCCAAGCCACTCACCTGCTGAGCCATGTGGGGCAGCCTGGGCACCTACTCCAGGAGGACAGCCTGAGGCAAGGATGCTTCTGGCTGCAGGACCCTGAGATTCTTGCATAACTAGACACCACTGTACTTGGCAATGTGCTTATTTTCATCATTTTACTTCCTGGTCCTAAGGATAAACATGCACATGTTAAAGCATAGACCACTTGAAAGGGTTCAATATTTTTCAAATGTTGCTTCACTTGTCAATAAAAAAGCAGGCAGACACCAGATTTATATCTGTTGTATTTTTATAACTCCCCAGTTTATTTTGAAAACAGTCTTTTTCTGCAATATATACATATGAACCTATATTTGCTTGTAACATTATTAAATGCTGATGAGGAACACTCCTGAATGTATCAATATTTAAGCACTCCAACATGATAGAAGTTTTTCCACCTCCCTAAACTTCTTTCACACCTGAGCCAA
>PVJS01002302.1:63313-86010 GCA_004027185.1 Glis glis | reverse complement strand
CATTAAGAAGTCTAACAACAACAAATGTTGGCGAGGATGTGGGGAAATTGGGACTCTTCTACACTGTTGGTGGGATTGCAAACTAGTTCAACCACTGTGGAGATCAGTGTGGAGAATCCTCAGAAAACTGGGAATGGATCTACCATATGATCCAGCTATACCACTACTGGGTATCATACCAAAGGGATTGAAACTAGAATACCAGACTAATTTTGAAGGAAAAAATAGCTGAGAGTTTTAACTGAGATAAATCATGAAATAAAATTAATAGACAATACACATGCAGGGTAATTTGGATCTGTTTTCCAAAGAAATCCATGTTCCCTCTCATGGGGATTATGGAATATTGACTTCCGGATGCTTCAGAGGGCAGATAGGAAACATTTTGAGCAGCCTGTATTTTCTAGATACCAGTTCTGCTCTTGAGATAAGACCCCAGGAATGCACTAACTTTTTGTATCTGAGATCTCTGCAGTGGGTAGCCTAAGTCTCTTTTATGAAAGGTTTCACCGGAGGGAAAGCTCATGTGGTTCTATCTGATGATGGCTTTTTCTAGGTCTTAAACCTTTATTGGGGGTCAGAGGGGAAGAGGTTGGGAAAGTATTCCATGATTGCCTTGGAGAAAACAGCCCTTTAAAAGTTACCTGCGAAGGTTCTAAGTGAATGGACATGCTTACCACAGCAGTTATACTGGTTGGAGGTTGTTTGTATTTTTTTGGGGGGGGTTTAATTATTATTTTATTTCATTTAATTTTTTTAATTTTGTTTTTGTTTTTATTGTTTTTAATTAGTGCATTGTAGTCTCACATCACAATGAATATCAGTTGGGTGTTAACATACATGCACACAGCTCTTGGTGTCCCTCCCCCCCACCCCGCTGTATTTTTTTTAAGGTCAATATGGTGAATTTAAATCTCACCTATGCAAGCCACTATTTATTTTTCTAAAACTCAAATGAATTTCTATTTTTGGACATCATTCCACTGGCCTGGCAGAAAATTCAGTTTCAGGACTTGGAGTTGTGTGGCGCCCAAGGTGGTTACTGAGGCTGCGGAGTTGTGCGGGTCCGCCAGCCCACTGTCCCCAGGTGGGCTCATTCCCTCTGGGCTCCCTTATGGCTCCTGGGCCTGCCCTAGACACCTCAGCCCTCCTGCTCAGGGCCCACGGTCCACTTTGTCTCTCCTCCCCACAATCCAGAGGAACCGTTCTGAAGTCTCCAAGAGAAATCCTTCTGCCTCTGTGTTTCTCCCCCAGCCGTCTATCTCCGGAACCAGCAGTGTTCTGTCCATGGGGCTCTTGGAAACCAGCTGTATGGAGATTGGAGGGCAGCATGGCCACTCCTAACCTTGCTCTTAACAGCAACTGGAAAGTTGATTCTCTGTTCTCATCAGGGAAGGGGAGGAGAGAAACACTAGGGAGAGGGAAAGAAGTACTATGTCACAACTATTATTCTAACGTATTCACATCATTTCATACACAAACATACATGCTGCGTTCATATATATCTGGGCACCTTATATTCGGGGTGTTTGTTTATAGGTGTCTGCATGTTCTTTATGGGAAGATGCGGTTACTGATCTCCACTGGGCAACCCTAGGCAGCTCCCCTCATCCCTTAGCATGCTAGTTTCCTAATCTATAAATAGTGGACATTAGCTTGCAATCCCTCTCCGAAAGAGTATTGCGGGAGTAAATGAAGGCAGTGTGTGAATGCGGCCGATCACTCTGCATGTGCACACACACGTTCAGCACCAAGAACATGTGTCTGTTTGTAGTTTCAACTGTGTTCTGAATTTCAAGAAACCTCTGTTTGTAAAAGTATTGCATTTAGTGACAAGACAATGTTATTAGACTGATTAGATAGACTATTAATTTATATTCTCTTTCCTACAACACGTGGGAGATCTCAATATACCCAAGCCATAAACCTCTTCCTTTTTAACCTAAGTAGCAACTTTACAGGGACATTTTTTTTTTTTTTGGTTCAAGTTCTGAGATGGTGACAGCATATTCAAGGCTGAACTATGGGGTGAGGTGCGGAGGTTCCGTGCCAGCGTTGGTGGCAGGAGCCTGCAGTCCAGTCCATCTGAAAGGACAAGGGCACTGACAGGGCATCGACGGAGGGCCTGCTGCTATCCTCTGGCCCTTCCTGGTCTATGCCGTACTTGCCTCCAACAGGTACACACACAAGCAAGCTGGGTCCTGTGACTTGAAGCAAGTAGGTGAGTGTTTTCAGATATTATTAACCTCGCGCTTACAAACACGACACCTTTCAATTCCAGTCTCCCTTTTTCTTCTGGTTCTACCTAATTCTTTCTCCCTATACCCTTCCTCCAGGAAAGTTAGGTGTCAGGTTTAGTTTGGAATTTTTCTTGTTCATTTGCATGGAAAAAACAATTAGCATGTATTGAGCACTGACTGTTTGCCCCGCTTCTTGCTGAGCACTTTACATTCATTTTGTCATTCAATCCCCACAATAAGTCTGAGAGGTAAGAATTATGATTTCCTTGTTCTACTCACAGATGAAGAAACTGAAACTTAGTGAGGTTAGGTGGCTTGCCCCAAGGTCCCACAGTAAGTGGCAGACTGACTCTAGACCTCACGTCTTAAACACTATGGCATATGGCTAGGGAAACTGAGGCACGAACAGATTCCAGGAAGCAAAGATGTGACGATATGTATTTTCTCTGGACATTCAAGCCAGTAGTCTACCTGGTTGTCTCTGGTCAAGCGCAGAAGCAAATGTAATGGAGAAGGACCAGCGGTCAGGAGCGATGCTCCCAGGAGCCCTCTCCAGCTGACGGCGTGATCCATGCCGAGCTTCCCTTAAGAGGACACCTCAGCTCTTTCTCCTTCTCAGCCTGATGGGAGGGGTTCAGCTTCCATCGGACTGATAGCTCAAGCGTTTTGAAGTAACCATGTTAGAAAGCATGCAGTTATGGATACACAATTAGGGTTATCTACTTAGAATGAGAAATAAAGTTATACAAAATGATATCACAAAGATTAAAAGGAACACAGGCATCCCACAGTCCATAGACATAACAGATTTCGTAAGTAACCACCTCATACCTCTACAATAGTTTTCGCTCCTGTTAGTTTTCTTCCTAAAACAACCAAAAAATAAGTCACCCATTTTGTTAGGGTACTTGTATTTTTTACTTAATTGTTAGTCAAGATGCACAAAACATCAGTTACTTTACACACAGACATACTTGCATGAAGTAGTGCTGTCATGGATTTTTGCCATATAAATGGGAATTCTGACAAAGTATATTTCATAAAATTAATATCAAAAGAAAAAAAGTGTGTAGTGCATTCATACTTGTATAGCTGGCATTGTCAAGAAGACTTCTAGTACGACTCAGCATTAAGGAGAACTCCATTCTCTATTTATACATTCACATGTTATAGAAGAATTATTCACAGACTAACTTCTAGTTCCATCCATTTTAAACCTTTGCCATCCCTTGCTGGGTGTCATGGGACATGTTCATATAAAAGCAGAGCCTCTGACTCTTAATAGACCAAAATTAAGGTGCTATCAGGGCATTTCTTCTGCAGGATTCTAGAAAGGATCCACTTCCTTGACTTTTCCAGCGTCTAGAGGCCACCTGCGTTCCTTGACTCATGGTCCCTTCCTCTTTCTCCAAAACATATCATGCCAGGCTTGGATTCCCATGTCTCATCTCCTTTGTCCTACTCTGACCCGCTGACCCTCCTTCCTCTCTCTTACATTGGTCCCCCCAGATAATCCAGAATAATGTCCCCCATATTAATATCCTTAACCTAATCCTATCGGCAAAATCTCCATCACCACTTAAAATACGATGCTCACAGGTTTGGAGGGTGTGGATGTAGATGTCTCTGTCTACAACATTGTTCCCAGGGTATTTATTTTCAGTGATAACTACTGAGTTTAAAACAGTTTGGACTTTCTGACTCGCTATGTTTCTTCATTGAAACAACATTATTACTAAAGCAGAGATTTTTAAAAAGCACTTTTTCATGTCCAGAAAGATTTACTGGACCCAAGGAGTACGCAGAGGTCTATGTCCATACCGAGAAGTAGTACAGATGCTGGGGGAATCGGCTTTTTTTATTTGAGCAATTCATAATTTGGATGAGTGCAAATTATATATGACATAACACAGTTATTTGCTTCTCACTACCCTCCTGTCAGTTGGTCTGTGGTGCCTGTTGGATTCTGGGAGACACTCAGTGTGGTCTCTAGGTAAGGACTAGCTTCTCTGTATGACTTACCCTGAAACCAACTTGTCTCACGTTACAAGATGAAGACATTTGTTTAACAGTACTTCTCAGAGAGCTGACAGCAGCTTAATTAAAGAGGGCCTGTGATAGTAACTGAAAACAGTTCCTAAAGAATAGGGGTTGTAGATTGCCTCCATATAAAATAATAAGCAGAAGCCTTCCTGACCCGATCTAAGAGGTCAGTAGGTATTTGTGCAGCTAATTGCACATTCATAGAGAGCCACATGTTATAGAGTGTAGTGTGAGGGTTACTTCACTTGCACAGAGACCCCGGCTGCGGTGGAACGGTGACTGTGAAGGCACAAATTCCACCAGTGGACGGTGCAGAGACAGAAACGAGAAGGAAGAGCCCTGGGGTTATGAAGCACTCTGGCAACATGGTGTCTGCCACCGCACACTGAAACATTCTGAGGGCTGACTCAAGGAACCGCCTCTGCTGAGTCATCTCTCCACTTCCTGGGCTTTCCCCTGAAGCCTTCACACCCAGGGCCTGCTTGCACCCCACCCTGCTGGGGGATGACCTCAACAGGGCTCATTAAGTAAAGTCCTGACAGCCCTGCACGTACTGGTCCCTGTGGAAACCAGGGTTCCATCTCTGGAGACCGAGATGGAAGAGGGCTGAAACAGCAACAATGAGTGGGGAATTTCCTCCCAACTGCCATCCGAGGGACTCCTCTGACCTCAGAAGCAAGACTCTCTGTGGTGAGAAAGGGTGGTGTGCACCTTACAGGAAATTCAAAAATGACTTCAGGCCATTACACACGATTAGCCAAAGGGCAAAGCGGGGCTCTGGACTTGCTTCTGCTTTTTAGAGTTGAAAGGGAGTGGAAGGGTGGGGATCATGAGGAAGCTTGGGCTTAATGATACAGTTTAAAGGAAAGAGTATGGCCTCATTCATTCATTCATTCATTCAGGAAATACTGAGCAGCTGTTGGGGCGAGTCTCTGTTCCCACCCTTCCTCCTCCTCACCCTCATCTCCTCCTCCTGCCAGCTCCCTTTTTGTTGTTCCCTATTTGAATATTTTTCATATTCAGAGCTGTATAAACTTCTCTTCATCACCAGATTCTTTGATCTAGGAACAATAGCAGCCCTTTGAATAGCAGAATAGGCATGTTTGTTACCTAAGTTCGCTTTTTCTAGAGACTTTGAACATAACCATGTCAGGGAAATGTAACGCTAGCGGGTCCCCATGGCTTGACCACACCCTGACCTCCTTTCGGTCTTCTTATTTCCTTTTTCATAGTGTTTTTATTCCCCCCCCCCAATTTGGTCACACTCTTTTGAGGCTAATTATATACTGGCCTTGCAATCTTCACAAGATTTGCACATGACAAGTTCTGATTTGCTTGTTAGCCAGTGAAGGCAATCTTCAAAATGAAGCTTCATAAATAACCAAAAGGAAGATTTTATACTCAACAGTAAAGCTAATTTATACTTACAAGAATTTCTCCATGATGCATTATACAGTGTTAGGCATCATATTTTAATTTCCTACACTTTAACACACATTTCAGCCATCTTGACTTTGATTGACCTATGGCGCCTGGATGCTTCACAATGTATTGTGGGACATATAGCACGACATCATATTATGGGCTGTAGTATGTTATTTTGCAATTTCTTAAGACTCTCCCTCACTTTCTTACACACACAGACACACACACACACACACACACACACACACACACACACCTATATTTAATAGTTCCCAAACTAAAATAATATTTCTCCCTCTTCTATTACCTACCAGTTTTTTCAATGGCTGAACAAAAGCAACTCTGTTCATTTCTGAAAAGTCTTAAAGATATGTTTATATGGATAGAAACACATGCCAATGACCTAAATAGAGAATAATTTTTTTTTTCTAGGGTTCTCTCGGCACTCATAATAAAGTACCATCAATGATCTGACCAATAAGTAACCTATCAGGAGAAAATGTGTTGTTATAAACAAGTTGCATAGAGATCCAGGTTCCAGAAATAGTTCAACTACTAATTATCATGTGACCTTCAGGAAATCATTTAACCTTATTTCTTGTCCTACCTGCTTCCAAGGTTATGAGGACAAATTGGGGTAGTATATGTAAAAGCAGTTTGAACAATTTAATCTCCTACACAGACAACTTTTAAGTCAACTATATCCAACCTCGTGGAGTTGCTTTCAAGTGAAACATAATTTCTTTTTGCTTAAGTGTGTCAGTTATAAAACTATTTTTAAAACAGGCATTTATTAGCCAGGCATGGTGGTACATGCCTGTAATTCTAGTACTTGAGAGGCTAAGATAGGAGGGTCCCAGGTTTGAGGCCAGTCTCAGCAACTTATTGAGACTCTGTTTCAAAATTAAAATAAAAATAGGGCTGGGGGTGTAGCTCAGAGGTAGAATGCCCCTTGGTTCAATCCCCTAACCACAAAACCACCACCACTACCACCACCACCACAGCAGCAACAACAACCAACAAAAAACAGGCATTGATTAACTTTTAAAACAACCAACCACATTTGTTAAATGAAACTGTATGCGCTAGACTATATTAGGCAGTACAAATTCCTTTTGCTTTCATTCCAAATTTCAAATTCAGGTCCCTTCTGTGACATTCAAACACTTCACCTCTATACCCAACCAGACACTTTTTGAAATACTGACACTCTGTTATCCTTCAAAAATCCAGGTGGATGGAGATTTAACTTTTTGTCTGATTTCCTACATACACAACCCATTGAGAGGTTAAGAGGACACAGCAGTTTTGCGATATGCATTCACTGACACGGGCAGTATGTTGACACTGTGTTTTGACTGCACTGACGGGAGCATATTTATAGGGAAGAGTTCCACATAGATTCTTTTGTTCAGCTCATTACAATTGATTTGTTGCTAGTGTAAACTCAGGGTTATTATAATAATTAGTGCAGACATTAATGTAACAAAATAGTGTTTTCCAGCTAAAGTAATATTCAAACTCAAGTTTGGTTTTCCTCCACCATCAAGCAGAATCCTCTCACCACTGTGGGACCAAGGAGGTTCTTGAAGCTCCATATTAAGCTGAGGTTCCTCTACTTTTATTCCTTTTTTGGTTTCCTTATTGAATGTTTTCAGGTCACAATTTCGCCTAGTTTGTAGGACTCAATGCCACTGAAGTGGCAAACGCTCCCCTATCAGTCAAAGGCAGGATTTGAAGAGTGCAGGTGTTCCCAAGAATGCACACCATGCAATGTCTGACTGTAGGACTCATTATGGCTTAGGGGAAGATAGCAGCACTTGAAGGCCTCCGATGACAGAAACACATTTGCAGCTGACTGCCAAGCCATACAGATGTGGAGGGAACGTTTAAAACCATCTAACAGAGACGTTCAAGACCACCTGAGCCACCTTTGAGGCTCTTGTCCCTGGCTTGTTAGAGCCATAGGCTCACACACCTGCCAAGAAGTGCGAACACCCCTCTAGGCCTTTGTAAAACGCATCTGTGTGTAACTTTTGATAGCTTTTACAAAACATGCAATTACTGTTCAGAGTGAATTCCCGTCAGCTGCTTCCTAGTCAAGGGAAGGTGTAAACATTTCTCAGTGGGCCAGAATCCCAAATACCACTTGGATCCCAGGCTTTGGGCCTTTTCCTATTATTGGTGCCTGTATTTCAGGCATGTTCAAGCTGAGAGGTTTGGGGATCAAAGGGCATGTAGTCTAAAAAAAAAAAATCACGGGATGGTGCTGAAAACTTACTTTGTAATAAAGTTGGGAACGGTGGTTTGAAGCAAGTAACAGTGAATGATTCAGTTGTGGTGAACAAAATGTGACAAGATGCTCTTATATTCCTATTTAGCGATTATCAGTTGCCTTTTTATGGATAAAAGTTCCTAATAAGGGGATTTGGGGGACTTGGAAAGCTCTCTTGGGCCGCGAACTTGTGGACGTGGGCTGTTTTGGCCTTCCCGCTTTCCGTCCTCCCTCCCTCCCTCCCTTCCTTCCGGTGCTGGGCGCCTGGGCTTCGCGCATGCGCACGCGCACGGGCACGTGCAGGGCACTTCCGCTTCCGCTGCCCTGCGCCCCGCCCCTAGCCTTGGGTTTCCTGCAGAAGAGCATGGTATGGAGCATAGCTGCAGGGCTCGTGGGGAAGAGGAGGCTGAGGCTTAAGCGCCGGCCTCCATCGATGCCCGAGACCCTGGACACCACCCAGGACAGTCCCCGGGGCAGGGCAGTGGTGACTGCTTCACAGGCATGTATCTTAGTTTGTGGATAATGATGGGGATTGGGTTTGTATTGATTAATAATAGGTATTAATTGCTAATGGTGAGAATAAGTTTTTATATTTAGGTAGAATAATAAAATCCTTTTTTTTGTTTTTAAGTTGTTAGCCGAGAGCTGCAGCCAAGGTTGACCTTGGTTAGTTAAAAGTTGGTTGTTAGCCCAGTTAAATATTGAATGGTATAAGTACAGGCATATGCAATTAAAAAAAGAATTATAAGTTTTTATAATAGTTAAGATTAATATTAAAGAAATAAAAAGCAAGTTATATTAATTTAATATTAATTATTAATAATATAAAATAGTTATAGTTTTAAATTTTTGATATTTTAAAAGATTATATTTTTGTTTTTTTTTTATAAAATAAGTTTTTAATATAATAAGTAACTTTTAGTAGATAGAGATAAGAAAATGCTGGGAATTTACCAAGGACGTAGGTGTGCAATACGTATGTTTTAAATTTTAATAAAAATAAAAAAGAATAAAGTGGGCTTTTAACATACAGTTTTTTGATTTTGTTAATTAGATAATATTTGTTAATTAGTGATATTTGACTTATTTGTTTTTGTAAAAATGAATAAAGGGGGTTAACAAAAAAAGGTTTAATTGGTTGATTTGTTTTTGTTTTTGGTGGGAAAAGAAGACTACTGGTTAAGTGAGATAAGAAATAAGGGATAATAATTTTTATAAAAATTGTGTATGTTTAAAGGTTTTAGTGCCTTATTTTTAAGGTACTTTATTACGTTACCTTTGGTGTGGTGCTTTGTTTGTTTTTTGTTTTTTTTTGTAATAATAAAAACTTTGTTTAAGCTTGTAACAGTAGTTCTGGCTAACTTTTTTTAAATTAGTTAAGAATAAGAACCCGCGGCATCGCTCCAAACGGTAACATATAACTAGTTCTATATCAGCTTCCCTTCACCTGGAAGTGTTTGTTTGTGGAGACAGGGTCACACTGAGTTGCCCAGGCTGGCTTCCAACTTGTGATCCTCCTGAGTTGCAGGGGTGACAGACACATGCGCCACTGGAATCTTTCAGTATCTGAATCCTTCCTTCTCTGGTATGAACCTTCTGTTCTCCTTCACCCTCCAGTCCCAGTTTTGCCTTTCTCAGGGCCTGCCTTCCCTGAGGGCGATTCTTCCTGGTGTCCTGGGAGATGTATTTGTATTCATGCTAGAGGGTGTGACCTTAAGGTTATAGTCTGCCCTTTTCTCCTCTGCCCTTTCTTCTGGGAAAACAGCACCTCCTCTCAGTGCTGTTTTCACGAATCTTCCTAGAGGTGGTAAGGAATAAAGAAAGCACCGCCTACATACAGTAAACGATGACAAAGATGAAAGGTAGGTAGAGAATCCAGCTCAGTGAGTGAAGAATTCCTTGTGTACAGTTGCTGTTCTTCACTAACTCCTTCCTTCCTTCCTTCCTTCCTTCCTTCCTTCCTTCCTTCCTTCCCACCTACCTACCTACCTACCTACCTACACCTATTAAATTACTTCTATGTGTGGGTATGTCAGAAAGCAGACAGTACATTTAAACAAAACGATTTACATAGAGTTTAATAAAGGGGAAATTTGCAAAGGTATGGGCCGGGGTGAGGAAATTAACATAGTATAGTACAAAACCCTGGTTCTTAGTAGCAGTGGGGAGTTATTACCATCCCTAGGTGTGAAGGGTACTAGTAAAAAGAAGTAACTAGAACCCAGAAAGGAAAGTTGTATGGAGAAAGCCTCCTGAGAGGAGCCATGGCCTTCGAGAGGAGCACAGCCAATTCACAGCAATTTGGCTCATTTTCAGACCTTATTCTCTTCTATCATCCAGTCTCTAGCAGAGATCTCCCATCTGCCTACATATCTAGAGGCCACATACAACTCAGCCTCCCAAGACCCAAAGCTATGAGAGGGATGAAAAGTGGGCATGAGGGTGGGAGTTTACAAACTCAGGATATGCTAACCAGCTAGTCCCCAGAGAACACCTGGTGCTATAAACAAGGACACAGGCAAAACCCTGCTTTTCCAGAATAATGTTGTATCCTTAGTGAAGGTAATAGAAAACAAAATGGAGAATTGTAATTTGTGGGCACAGAGGGGACAGGGAGTTTAAATAGCTTGAGAACTGAGGAAGAGGTGGGTCCAAGGTCAGAGTCGGGAAGCACTGTGATTGCAGGCTTCTCCCGGGAGCATGGCGTGGCTGAGTCTTCAGTAGGATGTAGGTTGGGATGGAAGAGAGAGCAGTAGGGCAGATGGAGAAGCTTTTATAAAAGCCAAGAGTTGGGAGACTGTTGTGGCCTGACCTGGACCCTGTAATGGAAAGGACAGGTGGCTAGAGGTGAGGCTGGAAGAGATGACAAGAGCCAGGTCCTGGATGGACGTGCTTGGGAGCTGAATCTTTACGGGCGATACATGTCCACTTGAGAATCTTTACTCTGTGGGCAATACATGTCCACTTGAGATACTTTTAGTAGGCAACAGACATGGCCAAATGTCACTCAAGATGATTGGCTGGGGGCAGTGAGGCAGAGTTCATGGTGGGTTGAGGTGAAGTGAGCTTGGATCCTGGAGATGAGGTAGGATGTCTATAGTAAAATATGGCAGTGGATACAAAAAGAGGGATAAACAGCACTTGTGGCCCAGGGTCCAAGTCCAAGCACACCTGTTCTGGCTTCCCCTTTTAGGTTCCCCCCAGTGGACATCTCTCTCTACCTAAACTGCTCCTATTCCTGATACAGACTAAGAAGGAACATGTCTTCCAACCACAGAATTACCTGAACTTACTTCTTTCTTGCTCCCCTCCATTTAGTCTCTTTCTTCCATTTGGGCTGGAGTAAGTGCTCCCCTCCAGGATCCCTGAGGACTCACCTGATGCCCCTCTTCTGACATTTGTTGCATTGCAATGAAATGACCTGGCTATGTCACAATTTCACCCATTGAAAAAGGAGGTTCATAGAAGATGGGACCTCATCTTACTTATTCTTATATCTAGTTCCTGGCTTTCAGGAGGTGTTCAGTATGTATTTACTGACTTGTATTGAGCTGAACTTCTGATCTTCTCCTTGTCTAGTTTTTAGAAGGATGGAGTTAGAGAAAGATGTTCTCTTGACTAGCCAGATTCATTGAGTTAGTACTATAAGGTTCAAAACAGTGTCAAGTACTACAGCCAGACCACCATCACATCTGAATTACCTACCCATATATCTGGCTTCTGTAAAATTCCCTTTGCCCTGGATTTATTTATTTATTTTTTTACTTTGTAAAGACCCAAGAACAACATCAAATGAAATGCTATTTTGGAGAAGTTTGTTTAACTATGAGGAGACCTACAGTTTCTATATACCTAGATATATTTAACAGTTACATTTTTATATACCTAGCTATAGTCAGTTTATATATGAACACTAAACACCAATATACATACCAGTGAGATATGTCTTCTTCTAAGGTCTCTAGTAAAGCCTGAAGGGCCGGGATCTAAATCTGTCACATGTACTCTTCTGCTGTTTTATCCTAAGAATTCTGAAGAAAAGATGGAAGAATTCAAATGGCAGGGCAGTGCTATTTGCCTGACTGTTCCAAGGAACACAGTAGTGAAGGATGTATCACAAGAAGATAATTGTTAGGATGGTAAAGAAAAATTATAACAGTTAAATTTACTGGGCATGTATTTAGGGGGCTAGGTAGCTTATCTTTAATGCTGATAACAATCAGACAGGGTAGATGTAATTTTTATCACAGTTTTTTCAATTCCCTGATGTTCAAATCAGTTCTTTCCTCCAACAGATCCTTCCTGCAGTCCTACTAGATGCCGGGGCTGTGCCGATTCAGCATCTTTTCCCAAAGCCACTCAGCAGAGCTGGGTTCTGAACCATCTGTCTAGGTGAACAGCCTCATCTATTCACTACGTGGTTTTTCTCTTCTTGCCCACTCAGTTGTAGCATGAGAGCGGACTTTCCTTGAATCCATTGTACTAGCCTCATGGTAACTTTTTGGGACCTTGTGTTGTTGCAGCACTTTCAGATTTACAGGGTTCAGATAGCATCTCACCTCAAGCTCCCCACATATTTTAACATCACCCTTGCTAAAGCTGCACACAGTATACTCCAGTCTCGAGTTAGTTCTCTCTGTGGGCAAAAGGGCCACCTGCAGAGGCTTTCTGCCAGGAAAATTTAATTCTCAGCGCTTAGTTATGTTGTCACTGGACTTTAATATGTCCTGAGTTTTGATAGAGGGATTATAAAATGCATGCCAGCTATTTTGGGGGCAAGCAGGCTCAATGGATACCTGAGTATACTTTGCTTTCCTTCATGCTATACTAAACCCAACTCTCCCTTTCATGGTTCCCTGTGGCCTCCTTCAGGGCAATTATTAAGAAAAATGTCTTCCCCTCTCACAACTCTTACACGTTTTTGCTTGAATGGGACTCCCATGGCTGGTGGGCACCACCTTCCACAGCTCCACGCTGTTTTCAAAGATGGCTGAGAAAAGTCTAGAAACAGTGTCACCTTACCCAGCACTGTATGCTCAGTAGCAAATATGGCCAGGCAGTTTGCAAACTATATTACAAAAGACATTTTGAAAGTGACCTCCTAGAGAGTGGAACCCTATGCCTGATGGCATAAAAAATAGATGCTTCTCCTGTGGGTCCCTGTCCTGCCCTGTCCCTTTTCTGCCATTACAGATAACTTTCTGTGAGCAAAGTCTTTGTGGTAGCCATGTTTGGAGAATTGAATTAGTCATCCATTTGCATTTATTTAGAAAGTGATGGGAGGTTAAGGACTGACATAGGAAAATGGAGGAGGATTTGTCTTCAGCAACTCAGCTTTTTGACGTGTCTCCATGCACCTTGCTTCAGGCTTCCTTTTGCTCTAGAATTAATGTTCTACACCATTGCTCATTGCTTCAAAAACTCCATATCTTAGCCTGGTGTGGTGTCGCACGCCTGTAATCCTAGTACTTGGGAGGCCGAGACAGGAGGATTGCAGGTTGGAGGGCAGCCTCAGCAAGTAGTGAGACTCTCATCAACCTAATGAGACCCTGTTTCAAAATAAAAATAAAATAGGGCTGGGGGTGTAGCTCAGAGGTGGACTGCCCCTGGGTTCCATCCTCAGTACCACAAAACAACAACAACAAACAAACAAAAAACAAAGCACTCCTTATCTTGTCATCACTGTTTCTTTTCCCTTCCCTTCCAATATGATCTTTTATTTTACTGTGAAAATTACGTATTCTCAAGTGTCCATATTTTTTATGGAGTTACTTGGCCAAAAAAAAAAATAGAAATAGGAGCTAATACTTATTGAATTATTATTGAGTATTTTTGAATATATATGCTCCCAAACTGCATGTTAAGCAATTTATATACATCATCTCATTTAATGCTCATAATGACTCCTATACCATAACAGAATTCAGCCATTCATTCATTCATTCATTTGATCAGTCACTTCACAAATATGCCCCTAGTGTCTACTGTGTATGAGGTACTATTCTAGGCCCTGGGAATACATTGCTGAACAAGACACAGATCTTATTGAGCTTAAAGTCTAACCAAGGAAGCAGATAACGAGAAGATCAATGAGGTCATTTCAGGTAATAATAAGCAGCATAAAGAAAATTACATAGGCTAGTGCAATAAAGATCAACATCAAATTGACTGATTAGGGAAGACTTCTTTGAGCCTGTGATAGACCAGAATGATAGGAAAAAGTCTGACAAACAAGTAGGAAAAGAACATTGTATTGTAGAACATTATAGAAGAACATTAATAGAATAATAACAAAAATAATTGTGCTGGGATTGTAGATACATTATGAGAAATGGGAAGAAAGCCAGCGTGGCTAGATTGTAGTTAGTGAAGGGGAGAATCTTAGATTAGGGAATGCGATCCAAGGTTTATGCCAGTGCCTACCAGGCCTTGTGATGCATGGGAAGGAGTTTAGATGTTCTGAGAATCAGAGCAGGGGTGTGGCCTGGTCAGATCTATAATTTTAAAAGATTTCCATGAAGAACTGACTTGTAGGCATCCAGGCGGAGAAACGAGTTATAGGAAGATTGCTGTGGTTTGCATGAGTGACCCCCAACGGTCCATGTGCTAAAAGTTTGGTCTTCAACATGGAACTGTTGGGAGATGGTGGAAAATTTAAGAGGTGGGACCTAGTGGGAAGTGTTTGGATCATTGGGGGTGCACCCTTAAAAGAGGATTGCGGGACTTCAGTCCCCCCCTTTCTCTCTGTTACTTTCCAGCCACAAAATGGGCAGTTTCACTCTGTCACACCCACCATAGTGTTCTCCTTCAACATAAGCCTAAAAGCAACAGAGCCAACCAGTCATGGACTGGACCCTCTACCACTGTGAGCCAAAATAGACCTTTTCTCTTGATAAGGTATTTGTTCTAGTAACAGAAAGTTACTGTGACAGTGGTTGAATGGTCCAGGAGGAAGATGATGGTGGCTTAGACTCCAGTGGTAGAAATGAAAATGAAAATGCTTTTGTACTGAGAACAGATGCAGGAGGAGTTTGGGAGCCAGATCTGTTCGGTGTCAGAGTGGATGTGGGGGAGATGGGTGGGAATAGAATGAAGGATGACTCAAAGTGTTTAACTTGAGCAGTTGACTTGTATTGTAGTTGGGAGGGGAATTATTGGGGGAAGAGTGAGGTCATTTGTTTGTTCTGGAAGCGATTGGGTTGAGGGAAGTCCAGAGTCTTATTTGACATACCTTTTAGGCTTCTAATAAAGACACCAGGTTGGATATATGAGGCTAAAACTCAGGGGAGTAGTCAGAACTAGACATATAAATCTGGGGATTATTAGCATTTTAATTTGTAAGTGGTATTTAAAATTTCGCCTAGAAACAATGCAGAAGAAGATATACATGGTGCACCACTGTCTGCTCAGTAGCAAGTATGGCCAGGCCATTTTTGGGTTCTAAGTCACTACAAGATTTAAAGGTTAGTAGAGAGAAAAGATCCACAGAGGATCTAGTAGGTAGAAAATTAGGGAAGAGTGGAGTCACAGGAAGCCAAGAGATGAAAGTATTTTAGGAAGAAAAATGTGATCCCCTGCGTCAGTTGATGGTGACAGATTTAATAAGATGACAGAGTGACCATGGAATGTGTGGAAGCCAAGGAAACTAAAGCTTGATTTGAGAGGAATGAGAAGCGAGGAGGGAGAGACTGCCAGGAAATGAAGGCTTACAGGGAGAGGAAGTAACTTGCTTAGAGTTTGAATCCCATTCTGGATTTGAACCCAGATCATCTGACTTTGAAGCTAGGTTCACAGACTTACCTCTGTGTCAGGGAGAAGGATAAAGGTGATTCCTGATCATCTTTTCCCCTTCTTCTATGAGTAACGAGTGCTCAATGATGGGAATGTGTTCTAATTCACAGAAAGGCTGTAAAACTGACCAGATAGGCACCGTGGGACAGATAGTGTGCCAAGAAAGGTGGTGTCGTGGGAGAAAGTATCAAATTACAGTTTTTTACATAGGTCTCTACATTTCGTAATATTATATTACATATTTACCCATTTGATTTCCACAGCAACTGCATTAGAAATAGTTCTAACATGTCAAGAAGAAATATACCTGAAGAACGGCAATTCATGAAGAGATGCGAGGGTTCAAGTTACATGTGAATCATTTGAAAGATTAAATAACTTTTATTTTGTTTTCAGTCAGCACAGCTGGTTTGTCCGTTGTCTTCATCTGTATGAACACTTGAAATTCCTGTAGAATTCTACCATGCATCCATCCACCCATCCATCCACCTAGTCACCCACCTACCCACTCATCAGAACTGCACTCTACCCCGGGCTTGTTAGAAGGACTTCATCATGAAACCACAATTCTATCTTTGAGAAACTTAGGTTTGTTGTGATGAAAAAGTCTCAAAACTATACAAGGGGGATGGGATGTAACTCAGTGGCAAAGTGCTTGCCCTGCAAGTGCAGTGCTCTAAGTTCAACCCCCAGTACCAAAAAGAAAGACACACACACACACACACACACACACACACACACACACAGAAACACCTATACAAGCGTGTTTGCTAGGATAATCATACAGAAGTGTATTGTGCCTTTTAGTGCCAGGGACAATGCATATTGAAATTTGCTTGTTGGGAGAAGTTTCATAGGACCCAAAGAAGGAATCTATAATGCTCTGAATGATGTTAAGTGGTTTTGTAAAGGTATTTCCAAATGGGGTTAATGGATTTGAACATGCCTAGGTAAGAACAGTGAAGAAGGGCAGATTCTTCAGCCAGGAGGAGTGACATGGTGAGGTATGGAGGGCGAAATGATACCGGTATGCTTGAGCAGTTGCCGTGAGGTTAGCATGGTAGGGCACAGGCCAGAGATAGAGGGGGTAATGTAATCAATAAGATTATGCAGGTATAAGCCGGGCGTGGTGGCGCACGCTTGTAATCCCAGTACTTTGGGAGGCGGAGACCGGAGGATCCGGGTTCGCGGCCAGCCTCAGCTTGCGCACACGCACGTGCGCGCACACTCTCTCTCTCTCTCTCTCTCTCTCTTTCTCTCTCTCTCTCTCTCTACCTAGTGAGGCCCTCCGGAACTTCGTGAGACCCGGTTTCAAAATAAAGTATAAAAAATAGGGCCGGGGGTGTAGCACGGAGGTAGAACCCCCCTGCGTTCAATCCCCGGTACTGCAAAAAAAAAAAAAAGATTTTGCATGTATAAGTCATGGCTAATTATTCTATACAAGAATTATTTCATTGAAACACCAGACAAACGCAATGAGATTCATACGATTATTACTTCCATTCTACATACGTGGAAACTAAGGAATTGAGATTTTAAATAATTTGTGCTTAGATCACAAAGCTGTCAGTGTTGGAATTGAGATTTGAACGCAGGCAAGCTGGCTCCAGAGTGTTGTTTCTCAAACACCACACTCAGGGCCTGCTATGCAGTTGTACATGGGTTGGGCATTTATCTGTAGGCAGTGTGGATCTGGTGAAGATTCATAGGCCATAACTTCTATAGAATCTTACGGTTCTCTGGATAGAATTAGGGTGTCTGTGAGCTGGATGGAAGAAATTTACATCTTTATTTATACACATGTCTAACTGTACTATAGCATTTCTTAAATTATGAATTTAGGTAACAAGTGTCACAAATAGTATTCACTGCACATGTGACAGATATTTTCACATCACATCAGATATTTTTTAATTGGTGCACATTAATTGTACAGAATGGTGGGTTTCATTGTGGCCTTGTGGCATGCATATTTGTGCACACCTAAAAACATAATTTGATCAGTTTCACTCCCCCAATACCTTCCTCTCCCTCTCCCCCTCATTCCCTTCCTCTTCCCTGCTGGTCTCTCACCTAATTTCATTGAGTCCTTTTTTTCCCCTGTTGTATCTTTCTCGCTTTCACATATGAGAGAAAATATATGATACTTTTCTCTCTCTGAGTCTGACTCTTTTCTTAAAATTATAGTCTCTAGTACCATCTATTTTCATGCAAATGATATAATGTCATTCTTCTTTAGGGCTAAGTGAAACTCCATTGGTATGTGATATATATATCACATTTCTTTGTCCATTCATCTGTTTCAGATATCTTGAAATATTTACACTTATTGCTACTCAAAATTGTAACAGATCCACTGCTAGATTTCATTTAATGCTTTAATGAAGACATACATATATTATTATAGTACAAGTTCCATTCTTAAATCTTGATACCTGTCTTTCAATATGATTTGTTTCTTTAGTAATTCTCTACATTTAAAATCTTTATTAGGAGAAGAGATCTATGGGCTTCTCCAGACATCTGAAAGAATCAGGGTACACACATACACAGTAAGTTAAAAATCTGATCTAAGCTGGGCATGGTGGCGCACGCTTGTAATCGCAGTACTTGGGAGGCTGAGACAGGAGGGTTGCAGGTTCGCGGCCAGCCTCAGCTACTTAGTGAAGCCCTCTGCAACTTAGTGAGACCATGTTACAAAATAAAGAATAGGGCTGGTGGTGTAGCTTGGAGGTAGAATGCCCTAGGGTTCAATCCCTATACCATACAGACAAAAAAAAAATATCTCTGATCTAGTCCAGATTCCCACATAATACACAAACTCCCTTGGTTCCATCTCCCAGAGACAACTGTTTAATGTCTCTGGGAGACAACATTAAATGTAGAACTAGTTTAATGTTTCCAGTGATTGGGGAATTCACTATCTAATAAATGAATACTTTTTGTTTGTTTCAAGTTCAATGTTAAAAAATTTTTATATTAGAAGCTATAGCCTCCTAGTTAAACTTTCTTCTGTCCTGTTTTAGACCTGCCCTTTCCTCTTGAGCTACAGTCCTCTAAAAAAATGCAAACAATTTCTGTCTGGTTTCTTTGAAATCTGTTTTCTTGAAGGCCAGGGTATCTTTCTGACTCTTCCTAGATTTCCTACTCCTCACTCTTACAAAAACAGGGGTAACTGTCTCACAAATTTCCTGTCGCTGACGCTTCATCATCTAGTTCTTCCCTGAAATTCATAATCAACTTGAGTTGCAGTTCCCCTTATTGCTTCCTCAGCCATCTGAGAGATGAAACTCTTCGCAGAGCAAGTCAAAAATTTACCAGATACATGCTTTTAGCAGAATGAAGCTTTCAGCAGCTGTCTAGATAAAGCCCCAGCCTACCCCCACCTATTTCTGGATCCTATTTCTGTGTCAGCATTACTGGCTGCATCTCCTCTCTTTGGCCATTAGTGTAAAGCTTGCTTCCACGACAGTATCAATTCTGTTTCTCACTCCTTTTATCATCACTCAACCAAATGGTCACCATATTTCTGTGCTTTGCTTCATGAATTTTCATACAGGTGCGTGTCTTCCTGACAAGTTAGATCTATTTCTTTTGAAAAAGTTTGTCTTTCCACTACTTCCCTCCAGTTGGCAACCATCTTCTTCTTCCCATCAGGTCACAGTGAGTTGTGTTTTCCCTGGCTCTCACTGCATTTACCGCAGGGAAGGAATTGACAATTCCTGGGGACTGTCTGTGCTGCCTTGGGCGTAGCCACGGAGTTAGAAGCACTGCTACAGCGCCACACAAGCGAAACTTGGCAGCAGAAACCCTCTCCCCATCACCTTGCCACATCTGTGAATGCCATTGTCAGGCAATTTATGTTGAACTTTTATAAGTGTTTCAAGGCAGAAAACTAGTGGGAGTTGGTAAGGCAGTGCTGTTTTTACACTTCTCATTTGTTCTTTGGTGTCAGAGATATAAGTTCACTCAAAAAAAATGTTAAGAACCTGAAGCTGAAAGAACAGCACTTTTATTTTCTGGCTACAGAGGACTAGAATATTATATAAAAGGAATCCATCAATACTACTTCTTTCTTTTCCTCAGATGTTTTGCTTCCATTTTTAAGTGTGGGATCAAATCTTTCAGGAAAATTTCAGAAAAATAAGGCAACATACCCAGTTCTGGAGTTCCTTTTTTTATTTATTTATTTTTTTGTGGTACTGGCGATTGAACTCAGGGGCATTTTACCTCCGATATACACCCCCAACCCTATTTTTTATTCTTTATTTTTAAACAGGGTCTCTCTAAGTTGCAGAGGGCCTCACTAAGAGCTGAGGCTGGCCGCGAACCCGGATCCTCCTGTCCCAGCCTCCCAAGTACTGGGATTACAAGCAATACTTTTTTGTAGTACTAATAGTATTTCACATTTTTATGAATTTATATGAATAGAGAACAAATGCATTCATAATATGATCTCTTTGGCTTGTGCCCTTTTTAATACTTTTATTTAGTGCATTGTAATTCTACATCACGCTGGGGTATAGAGCGATAGAAACACATGCACACAGCTCTTGGAGCACTTCGCTCTGGGTCTCGCTGGCTTGTGTATTTTTATAAAGAGATTGGGATAAAACCAGAACAACTTGTGACAGAGGCCCAAGCCAGTGAGGGTTTGTGTCTGAGCAGGCCCGGTGGCTGTGGTGTCCGAGCGCGGGAGGTGGGTGAAGGTGCTGCTTGCTTCTTGTCACTGTGAGATGGAGTTCTGTGAGCACCTGCCTGAAAGGTGGTGGGAAGTAGAGGCCCAGTAATGATCATGGGAAGGGTGTTGAATAGGCTCTTTATTCTGATGAGGTGAGAGGTAGCCACGTTTAAATGTAAAGATTTAGAGGTCGAGGTCTTACACATCTTCTTGTCCAGCCTGAGCAGTCCGAGGATGAGAGGGCAGGCCAGAGGACGAGACGGTTACTAAATAAGACAGGGCCCAGGCTCCTGACTGCCCGTCTCCAGCACACCTGTTGCTTTGAAGAAATGGGTGAACTGGACTCTACTGAGCACTCTCCTCTCCTTTCCTCCCACAGCACCATTCGTTTGAGAGTTTCCTCTGGTCAGCTGGCCATTCTGAGTTTCCAGTTATTTCCTCAGCCATCGGCTCTGCTCTGTAAGTGTTCCATTCCCCAAGCTTCCGTGCCTGGCTCTCTTCCATTTCAATTGGCATTGTCCTCCTGGACAAAGAGGAGAACCAGCAACACTGTCTGAACAGCAGAAAGGTTCATTAAGGACGGGAAATGCCCAGAAGGGTTGGCAGAAATGGGGTTATTTACGTGTGGGCAGATCTCAGTAAGGTGGCGGCGAGAGGGCCCAGAGCGGAGGGGAGCCGTGTGGGAGCGTGGGGAATGCAGGCTGCTCTTAACGCAGAGGACCGTGGGCGGAGAGGCGCGGCAGTCAACCAGAAGAGGCTTGGGTTTCACACTGAGGATGGGAGGTATCTGAGCCTATCGATTGCAGGGGATGAGGGAGGTTATGAAGACGAGAGGGTGGGGGAACTGATGGTGTGAAATCCCAGAGGAGTCGAGAGGGCCAGGGTCAAGGGGACGGGGAAGAGGTAGACCTTAAACTGTAGGGGCATCTCATTGTCCGAGAGTGGAGAAGAGAAAGGAGGATGTGTGGATGGAGATATGTTTAGACGTGGGCAGGGCAGTTGGGACAATTCGTGCCAGATTATTCCTATTTTATAAAAAAGCAACACAGCAAGATTTTATGCTGAGAATAAAGGAAACCTCACAAACATCAACTGCAATATTTGAAATGAAAGGGATGCTTTGAAGTGAAGAGATCATGACTAAGAACATGTAAGGATTCACACATGGCGCTGGGGAACCGGCTGAAGCGGGAGGAGTACCTTCATGCTGGCTTGAATCTGTTGGTGGTTGATTTCTCCAGTGGCACTTACTTGACTAGGTAGAGGAGAACAGAGTTCAGTTCTTGATCTAGCATTCTTCTGAGAAGAAGTTGGTGCATGGGAAATGCACTAAAAGAGACTGAAACGTGAAGGACCAATCACATGTCAAAGCAAAAAGTAGTAGAGGACTTGCACACATTTAAGCACCTATTTCATAGTTTGATGAGTTTTACCAAATGCTTACACGCGTGTAACCTTCAACACAAGCAAGATATAGAACAATTCTGTCCCTACAAGAAGTTATTTTTACATTTTTCCACATGTGCGTATTACTGATAGCATCCTTCACTCTGTGGATAAGTTTCCATGTGATTTCATTTGGTTTCCACATAAAGCACTACCTTTAACATTTCTTGTAGTGCAGGTCTACTGATGATGCATTCTCTTAAGTTTTACTTTTCTAAAAATGCTTTTATTTTGCCTCCATTTCTTGAAAATTATTTTCACCTATTTAGAATTCTGGGAGGAAAATAATTTTGTTGTTTTTTTGTTTTTCTGGCAATACTTTAAGCATAATTTTTTCATTATCTTTTGGCTTGCAAAATTGTGCTAAGAAATCAGTGGTCAATCTTATCTTTATTCATTTATTAAAAATCCCTTTAGGTCAGAAGACACAAATGGTCTTATTCTTTAGCTCCTTTAAAGATTTCTCTTTATTCTAGATTTTAGCAATTTGATTTTGAAGTGCAGTGATGTGTTTCGTTTGGACATTTATAATGCCTGGGGCTTTAAAAAATTCCCAAATCTGTAGGTTCATAGTTTCTAACAAACTGGAAAAATTTTAGACCATTGTTTCTTCAAGTATTTTTCTTCCCATCACTCTTTTTTTTTTTTTTTTTTTTTTTTGCGGTACCGGGGATTGAACCCAGGGGTGTTCTACCTCCGCGCTACACCCCCGGCCCTATTTTTTAATACTTTATTTTGAAACTGGGTCTCACGAAGTTGCGGAGGGCCTCACTAAGTAGAGAGAGAGAGAGAGAGA